>JBBPBX010018657.1:0-45348 GCA_038048925.1 Garcialebias charrua | reverse complement strand
GTGTGTGCGTGCACAAGTTAGAGAGCAGCCTCTCCTCAAGAGGACATATATGTGTATAGCTCAGTGTGTGTGTATGTGCCTTCCTTCGCCAGGTGGACAGCTGCTACTTAGTAGCCTTCCAGCCCAGCCAGTAGTCAGGAAAAGAGATGGTGGATTTAACCCTCGAATCACCAACAGAACATGAACAATACATATGTGTGTATGTGTGTGTGCATTGCATTGCTATTGGCCGAACTGATGTGTGTTGTCTGTATTATCTTACCGTATTTTTCGGAGCATAGGTCGCACCGGAGTATAGATCGTACTGGAGGAGATGCAAAGACGACACAGAAGACGGGATGCAGAACTTCACTTTACTCAACTCCAACAGTTCTGGCGGTAAGCACCAAAAACACACCTTATACATGAACCCTTTCACAATAAAACATCCGGTAAAACATCCGGTCCACTGGGTGTGAGTAGAGTCCCCTAGTGGTCCACCACACACGCCCCCCCAGAACACCCAGTAAGGTCCATTACTAGTCCAGAATTTTAGGTTTGATCAAACGACCAGAACGGCTGAACCTGGGCCCCCAGTCTGATGAAGCGGAGGGCGACGAGGAGGACCTACACTAGAGTCGGGCTCCGCAGGCCGTTGAGAGTCTCTGGAAGGAGGACAGCAGTCCGTTAGCAATGCGGATGGAGGTCTGCCCCTGCGAGGAGCCTGGGCCGTAACAACCTGATCATAAGCCTATCGATACAGACAGTCTCAGTACGACCCCCTAAATCCAAAAGGAAATGTTTTGGACCTGGCTGGAGAACCCGAAATGGGCCATCATACAAAGGCTGCAGTGGTGTCCTGTGTGCATTGTGTCTGACAAAAACAAATTTAGAGGACTCCAGACTCTTAGGGACAAATGACTGCGGTAAACAATGGTGTTTGTCAGGAAGAAAACCTCGCAGCAGCGTGTGTCCCATGCCAGCGTGCTAAGGTTAACAGGCACACCAAAGCACCTTTGGAACCTTTCTCCATTCCTGGTCGGCGGGGACGAAAAGAGCCCTCCTGAGATGAAAAATTGTGCAACGGTGGAGCGAACTGTGGTGAGGGTACCTCAGGTAAAAACTCGCCGGGGACGCGCACAGGCTGACCGAAAACCAGTTCAGCCGGGGAAGAGCTCAGGTCCTCTTTGGTTGCGGTACGTAAACCCAACAAAACCCAGGGAAGACGGTCAATCCAGTTGTCACCGGTCAATGCAGCACGAAGTGCAGCTTTCAATGACCTGTGAAACCGTTCACACAAACCATTAGCTTGGGGGTTGTAAGCGGTGGTCCTGTGGACGTTAGTCCCCAGACCCTTGGCCATGGTAGACCAAAGCTCAGAAACAAACTGAGGGCCCCTGTCCGATGTAATGTCTGAAGGGGGGCCAAAACGCGCAACCCAGGTAGACAAAAATGCCCGGGCCACCACTGCAGACGTTGTGGATGCCAGAGGAACCACCTCAGGCCACCTGGTGGTCCGGTCTATCATAGTCAGCAGATGAGTAAAACCCTGTGATGGAGGCAGAGGGCCCACCAGGTCTACGTGCACATGGTCAAACCGCCGACCAGGAATGGAGAAAGGTTCCAAAGGTGCTTTGGTGTGCCTGTTAACCTTAGCACGCTGGCATGGGACACACGTTGCTGCCCACTCCTTAACTGCTTTACGCAGACCGGGCCAAACAAACTTTGAACCGACCAGTTTCACAGAGGCTCTAACACCTGGATGAGAAAGGGAATGTAAGGAGTCAAAAACGCGGCGTCGCCATGAAACTGGAACCAGAGGGCGGGGCCTGCCAGTAGAAACATCACAGAGCAGGAGAGGACCTCCGTCATTCACCTGCCGTTCCTCCAACTCGAGGCCTGTGGGCCCGGACTGGAGCTCGAGTATTTCTGCGTCGCTACGTTGGTCCGCAGCCATAGCAGAAAAATCGATGCCAACGTACACGGGAGAGATCAGCACCCGGGAGAGACAGTCGGCCACCACGTTGGATTTTCCAGCCACATGCTGAATGTCTGTAGTAAATTCAGACACCGCTGCGAGGTGGCGTTGCTGGCGAGCAGACCAGGGGTCAGAAATTTTTGACATAGTAAACACCAAGGGTTTGTGGTCAACGTATGCGGTGAACTGGCGGCCCTCCAGGAAAAATCTGAAATGGCGTGTGGCCAGGTAAAGTGCCAGCAACTCTCTGTCAAAAACGCTGTATTTAAGTTCATTGTCCCGTAGCGTACGGCTGAAAAATGCAAGCGGCTGCCAAACCCCGGAAACCTGCTGTTCTAACACAGCCCCCACCGCAACATCAGATGCGTCTGTTGTCAAAGCTATTTGTGCCGCTGGGGATGGATGGGCCAAAAGGGCAGCAGTGGCCAATGCAGTTTTAGCATCACCAAATGCCTGTAGGCGTTCTGGTGTCCAGTCAACACTGTCGTTGGGCTTTTTCTTTTTTAGCGCTCCATAGAGCGGTCGCAGCAGTTGTGCTTCCCTGGGGAGGAAACGGTTGTAGAAATTAACCATTCCCAAAAATTCCTGTAGCGCTTTAACAGACTGGGGCTGTGGAAAATTGGACACCGCTTGCACTTTGTTTGGTAACGGGACAGTATGGCAGAAATGCGGTGGCCCAAAAAATCAATGACTGGCAGCCCAAACTGGCATTTCGCTGTATTTACAATCAGGCCATGTGCTGCTAGGCGTTGAAAAACCTCATGGAGGTGGGACATGTGCTGTTCAGCCGAGCTGCTAGCCACAAGGATGTCGTTCAAGTACACAAACACGAAGGACAATCCCCTTAGGACTGAATCCATCAACCGCTGGAACGTTTGGGTTGCACGTTTAAGACCAAAAGGCATGCGCAAAAACTCAAACAGGCCGAAAGGAGTGATAACAGCGGTCTTAGGGACATCCTCCACATGCACAGGAACCTGGTGGTACCCCCGTACTAAATCTACTTTAGAAAAAATGGAGGTCCCAGCCAGGTGCACTGAAAAATCCTGGATGTGGGGGATGGGATAACGATCGTTCTCTGTGATGTTATTAAGGCGGCGGAAATCCCCACATGGTCGCCATTTGCCGTCTGCCTTGGGCACCATGTGCAGGGGGGAGGCCCACGGACTGTTTGAACGTTGCACGATGCCTAAACGCTCCATGTTAGCAAACTCTTCCTGCGCGATTGCTAGCTTAGTAGCATCGAGGTGGCGTGCACGTGCGAAAACCGGAGGGCCCGTTGTGGGGATATAATGTTTGATCCCATGTTTTGTGTTTGTGTTGGCAAAATTAGGAACAGTCAGTGAGGGGAACTCAGACAATAAACGCTGAAACACGTTACCCGAAGCTAAAAAGTTAGCATGCATTAAAGGCCCAGCTCCTTGTGTAGCACAAGGCAGTGACGAAAAGGACACAGCGTCGATCAAACGTCTGTTAGCAACATCAACGAGGAGCCCGTGAGCACAAAGAAAATCTGCCCCTAAAATAGGAACTGAGCTCGCAGCTACAACAAAGTTCCACTGGAAGTCCCGGTCATGGAAACAAACAGTCACCAACCTTTCACCAAATGTCTTGATGGGAGAGCCATTAGCCGCAGTTAGCAGCGGCCCGCAGCCTTCTGCCAACCTGTCGGAGCCAGTCGGGGGAACGAGGCTCTTCTGTGAACCGAGTCCACCAGGAACCGCCTCCCCGACCTCGAGTCTTCTATGAACAGCAGCCTTTCCTTGTCGCCAACGGCCGCGGCTGCTAGCGGGCGCTGGCGTTGTTGTTTCTCTGCGGCTTGAAGCTGCACGGTGGGATGCACCGTTGTGCTTTGGCGCCAAAGCGCTGGTGGTAGTAGCAAAAGGCGGCTCCTGTCCGCCTGCGGGTAGCGACCCCTGCTACCACCGATGGCTCGTCCGGCGCTGAGGGCGTTGCTTGAAACTCAGGTGCTGCTGGAGATCCGGGGACCGCCGCCTGGACTGCGAAGGTCCTCGTAGCCAGGAGGATGCGGTCGGCTTCTTCCGCCAGCGAGCGGTAGTCTCTCTGCTGCAACAGCGAGGAGTTGGCTAGCACCGCGCGCACTGGAGCCGGGAGTTGCCGGAGGAAGAGGTGGAGGAAAAGGAACCCACCGTCGTCTGATCCCAGCAAGGACAGCTCTCCATCAGCTCAAGAGCTGTGCCATCGCCCAAACCGGAGAGGGAAAAAAGTTTCTCGGTGCACTCTGCATCTGAGAGTGAGTAGCGCCGCAGGAGGAGCTGCTTGAGAGCGGCGTACTTTCTGTGTGCCGGAGGGTCTCGGAGCAGGCTCATTGCTCGCCGGGTGGACAGCGGATCCAGCGAGGCGACCACATAGTGGTATTTGGTGTCGTCTGAAGAAATGCTGCAAAGAGCAAATTGTGCTTCGATGTGGACGAACCATGACGGAGGGTCGTGCAGCCAGAAGTCCGGGATTTTAACGGCCACCGAAAAAGCGAGCGGGGCGGCATGTGGAGGTTCCACAGCAGCGGACGTCTGAGAAGAGCTGGCTGGACCTTCAGACGTCGACATATTCAATTCACGAGGTCACCAGTGTAGGAGGAGATGCAAAGACGACACAGAAGACGGGATGCAGAACTTCACTTTACTCAACTCCAACAGTTCTGGCGGTAAGCACCAAAAACACACCTTATACATCACATATGTCAGAGTCCCGGCCCGCGGGCCAGATCCGGCCCGCAAATTAAATATTTATGGCCCCCTGAATGATATTTAATTACTATTAGAAACGGCCCGCAGGCCACAGCCGCCCGCTGGTGTTTTGCGCGCACCAAAACTACATTCCCCACAATGCAACGGTAGCAGGGGTGGGGCCAATCCATTGTGTCTCGAACCCAGAAGAAGAAGACCCGCCTCACTTCACATTCAGGAAATCCAGTTACTTGGCCAGCTCCAGCGTGTGTGAGTGAGTAGCACTGTAGCTAACAGCTAACCAACTTTTTATCGTAACATGTCCTCTGTGTGGAAGTATTTTACACTAAACACCGCAAGACAGCAACGTCTGCAGAGCCATAGCGCCACAGGTTAGGTCAGGTTAGTTTTACGTTGGACATTCGAGTGGGACGCCACTCGCTGAACCGAAACAGGGAGACCGACAGCGGCCAGCCGCGTCTAGTCCTACCCGCTGTCTGACCGTCTCATATGATGGGACAGGCGGAGAGCGGCTGACCGGATTGAACAATAAAAACACACCGCTGAAGCCCCAGAGCTAGAATGTTCACCGATAAGTTGCTAAACTTTATCATAATTAATGACCAACAGCTATCAGCTGTAGATAATGAAGGATTTTGCAGCTTGATACTTGCAGCCAACAGTAAACAATCATAAAAAAGCATATTAATTAAAAACCATAAGAAAACTGTATTAAAAACACAAAACATAAACAGCTACATTATAAAACAATGTAAAATACTAAAATCAGGAACATGTCTGTGTTGATTTATGCCAAGAACTTAGCAGATGTAAAGCTATTTAACATTGTATTTAATTAATTTATTAATTCATTTAAAAGAGAAAACAAAACCTAAACGGCTGCATTATAAAACAATGTAAAATACTAAAAGCAGGAACATGTCTGTGTTGATTTATGCCAAGAACTTAGCAGATGTAAAGCTATTTAACATTGTATTTAATTCATTTATTAATTCAAGAGACAAAATAAAACAAATTAATCAAAAAGAAAACACAATGAAAAGAGTGCAGAAAGAAGAAAAAAATTATATCACCCCCTTATAATAAACATTGAACCCGTCCGGCCCTTGGCTTGTAGCAATTATTTTTTTGTGGCCCTTGGTTTATTTGACTTTGACACCCCTGTTATACATGAACCCTTTCACAATAAAACATCCGGTAAAACATCCGGTCCACTGGGTGTGAGTAGAGTCCCCTAGTGGTCCACCACAATATCATTGCCTCAAACTCTCACAACCCTCGAGTTCTACGTCATATTGCTCCGCCCTTTAGCTCCGCCTATTGAGCTAAAGGGCTCCGCTATACTCGTAGAATCTGGGGTTACAATACGTAACCCAGTGTTTTTCAACCAGTGTGCCGCGGAACAGCAGTGTGCCGCGAGAGATTGTCTGGTGTGCCGTGTAAAATTAGTAAATTATGAAATTTTTATTAACTGGTGTAATTTCCTTACCGCGCGATAGGTGGCAGTATGGAGCATAGCGGCGCACATTAAAACAAGAGAAGTAGCGGCGCATGAACGTGACGTGTAGCAGTGAGCAAAACAAACCTTGAGGACCTTCTCAAACAAACAGGCAGCGATGGAAAACTTTTTCAAAAGAAAAAATACTAAATCCGGTCTGGTCCCTGGACAAAATTCGGACCCAGATGAAGGCCCAAGTGGAAATCAGAAGAAGACAGAAACCGTGAACGTGAGACTGTACAGCGAGGCTTACATCTCTTTTGAGTCATCAGTTCAGGTATGCTATGACTTTGTTAGGGACCCATACAGCTCAGCAGTTGTTGGCAGGAACATGACTTTACAGGAGCAGGAAGAACTAACTGAACTGAGACAAAATCGTGGTTTAAAGCTGAGCTTTGCTGATCTTCCTTTGGACAGTTTTTGGTTGACTGCTGCCAAGGAGTTCCCCTTTCTGGCAAACAAAGCTATTTTGACATTGCTCCCATTTTCCACAACATATCTGTGTGAAGTGAGCTTCTCCAGCCTAACTGCCATAAAAACTAAAAACAGAGAGAGACTGAGAGCTGTTGAGGAAGAGCTTCGTGTGTGTCTTTCTTCAATTTCTGCCAGAATATCAGCTTTGTGTTCATCCAAACAGGCACAGGTTTCACACTAAGTGAGTAAAATGTAGAGAGAATGGTAGCACTGTTCAGGTGTATTTGAAGGCATATTAAGTACAATTTCATCCTCTTTAATTTTAAGACCATATTGTTGTGGCACTGTTCAGGTGTATTTGAAGGCATGTTAAGTGCAATTTCATCCTCTTTAATTTTAACACCATATTGTTGTGGCACTGTTCAGGTGTATTTGAAGGCATGTTAAGTGCAATTTCATCCTCTTTAATTTTAACACCATATTGTTGTGGCACTGTTCAGGTGTATTTGAAGGCAAGTGCAATTTTATCCTCTTTAATTTTAAGTGCAATTTCATCCTCTTTAATTTTAACACCATATTGTTGTGGCACTGTTCAGGTGTATTTGAAGGCATGTTAAGTGCAATTTCATCCTCTTTAATTTTAAGACCACAATTTGTGGCACTGTTCAGGTTTATTTCAAGGCATGTTAAGTGCAATTTCATGTTAAGTGCAATTTGAAATAAGAAATATAAAACATGATAAAAATACATTTTTGTGTTTATTTCATTCCTATTCAAGACACGTTGATAAGAATGACTATATATTTAATATAGGCGGATACAGTGTATCTATGTTTACAATTTTGGTTGGTGGTGTGCCTCGGGATTTTTTCAATGAAAACACTGTGCCTTGGCTCAAAAAAGGTTGAAAAACACTGACGTAACCAACGTTCTGTTCTCCACCCTAAACTCTGTTCTCCACCTCACTGAACCATCACCTCTGGAAGCCTCGACTGAGCTGTGTGAGCACTTCCTACATTTCTTTTTAGATAAAATTGCGACCACCCGGGCTCTCATTTCTCCTCCAACTCATGATCCATCCATCTCACCTCAATCTGCTCTTGTATTTGAACCTTTTGAACCAATCTCTCTGTCTTCTCTAGAGCAGGTCAAGTGCAGCCTGAAACCATCTGGTTCCCCCTTTGATGTGGTCCCCCCACAGCTACTAAAGGAGGTTTTTCCTACTCTAGGTCCCTCCATTCTTGCTATTGTGAATAGCAGTGTATCCCCTGGCATGGTGCCAAAAACCTTTAAACATGCTGCTGTTAAACCTCTCCTGAAAAAAAAAAAAAAAACTTGACCCCTCAGTAGTATCCAACTTCAAACCTGTCTCCAGACTCCCATTTGTTTCTAAACCTCTGGAGAAAATTGTTGAGTCCCAGTTGAAGTGCTGGAGGATCACGCTACCCATGAGTCATTCCAATCTGGCTTTAAATCTCTTTACAGCGCTGAAACTGCCCTACTGAAGGGTTTTTAATGACATCTTCTTATCCACAGACACAGGTGACTCTGTGCTGCTTGTCATATTGGACCTTACATCCGCTTCTGACACCACTGACCATGAGATCCTCATTGCTAGGTTGGAGCAGTGGGTGGGTATGATCACAGGGCCAGCCCTCAATTGGTTCAGATCCTACCTCTCTGACAGATCATTTTGTGTTTCCATCAACGATTTTAGTTCTGCAGTGGCAGCACTTAAATGGGGGGTTCTGCAGGGGTCCATCCTGGGTCCTCTCCTATTCTCTTTATACCGGCTGCAACTTGGTGCTTTTTTCCAGAAACACAGCATACCTTTTCACTTCTATGCCGATGACTGTCAAATTTACTTCCCCCTAAGACACAATGGCACATGCTCTATTCAACCTCTGCTCGACTGCCTGGCTGACATCAGGGACTGGATGGCTTTAAATTTCTTAAAAGTTTCAATGAAAAAAGTCTGAAACCATGTTGTTCCCTCCCAACGGCACAATCTCGAACCACTGCATCGACCTTTCTGCTCTAGCCCTGTCTGAAAAACAAAAAGTCACAAATGTGGGAGTGAGTGGATCCTTCCATGAACTCAACAGTCATGTAAACATGATTGTCAAATCCTGTTTTTTCCAGCTGAGGCGACTGTCTAAGCTGAATCCCATATTATCAAAAAATAACCTGGAGACAATACATGCAATGCATTTATTACATCTAGGCTTGATTACTGCAATTCACTCCTGTTTGGTGGCAGTCAGACCACCATTGCACGATTACAACTGGTCCAGAACGCAGCAGCCCGATTTTTAACCAGTAAAGGCAAAAGAGAGCACATTACACCAGTCTTGGCCTCCCTGCACTGGCTACCGGTTCATCTTCAAATCCAGTTCAAAATTCTCCTGTATGTCTACAAATCGCTGAACAGTCTCGCCCCCGCCTATCTCTCTGATTAGCTACAGCCGTATGTCCCACTACGTTCTCTGAGGTCAGCGGACCAGTTACTTCTCACAGTTCCAGGATCTTGTCTTAAACGCAGAGGTGACAAGGTCTTCTCTGTAGCAGGCCCAAGACTTTGGAACGAGTTACCTCTGCTTGTCAGACAGGCCCCCTCCCTCTCGGTTTTCAAATCCCGTTTAAAGATCCACTACTATTCCGTTGCTTCAACACCTGATGATCTGTGTTTGGTCGTTACATTTATTATCTGCGACGATTTTATGTCTATATTGTTTTGTTTTTTTTACTTCATTGTGTATGTTGCCTATGTGTTGCCTGTTGTGTACAGCACTTTGGTTGGCCTTGTTGCGGTTTTAAGTGCTCTATAAATAAAATGGTATGGTATGTTTATGGGCACCTCTTAAAAGTCAATTCTGTGTGTAAGCCTTGTAATCATGTTATTGTTGTTGAACAGGAGCAAATATCTCCAAACACTTCTCATAAGACCTTAGATTGTTTTTTATGTTTATAGTTTATTAGAACATATAAATTATGTAGACAAAGCATTGTGAAAAATGCACAATCAAATGACAATTTTATTTTTTTTAACATTAAAAAAGAAAATCTCCATCACATGGATTCACAAACTGTTTCTATCCTTTCATCCATTGATAAGTTATCTTCTGCTTGAGGTTTGGTTCTTATCGATTTGGTTCTTATTGATTACTGCAATTCACTTCTGTTTGGCGTCAGTCAAGCCACCATTGCACGATTACAACTGGTTCAGAACGCAGCTGCCCGATTTTTAACCAGCACACGCAAAAGAGAGCACATTACACCAGTCTTGGCCTCCCTTCACTGGCTACCGGTTCATCTTCGAATCCAATTCAAAATTCTCATGTATGTCTACAAATCGCTGAACAGTCTCGCCCCCGCCTATCTCTCGGATCTGATACACCCATATGTCCCTCCACGTGCTTTGAGGTCAGAGGATCAGGTACTCTTAATAGTTCCAGAAACTCGCCTTAAGCGCAGGGGTGACAGGGCGTTCTCTGTAGCAGGCCCAAGACTCTGGAACGAGTTACCGCTGCTCATCAAACAGGCCCCCTCCCTCTCGGTTTTCAAATCCCGGTTAAAAACTCACTACTACTCCATCGCTTTCAATGCCAGCTGATTTGTATTGGATCGTTTTATTTATGATCTGCAATGTTTTTATGTTTTTCGTGTTGTACTTCATTGTCTGTGTTGCCTGTTGCGTGTTTGTTTGTCCAGCACTTTGGTGTGGACTTGTTCCTGTTTAAAGTGCTTTATAAATAAAATGGTATGGTAAATGGTATGGTATGGTTCTGGTCAATGTATGAAGATCAGCACTGAGTCTTGGGGAAAACTGGCAGTTTACCAGATTTCTTGTTTCTCTTAACCACTGTGGGCCAGGCCAGCAGCAAACTCTACCAGTGTACGCGTCGGTCTTCCAGACATGTCCTTTCTTAGGTAGGGAATTTCATCTTTGTTGCTCATCACACCAGCAATGTCCAGATGGGCCCAGTGAGGAGATGTGACAAACTCCTTCAGGAACGCAGCTGCTGTGCATGCCCCACCAGAACTACAGAGATGCCAACAGAGTTGTCAAAAACAAGAAAACAGAGCCGCAGAGGCACTTCTCTAAAACCATGAGTGTTATAGTGTGGAGGGGTGAGACACGTACCGGCTGTACTTGCCGATGTTGTTGAGGTCAGCCAGCTGGCTGTCAGTCACCTGATTTGAGTAATGTTGGAACAGAGGCATCCTCCAAACTCTGTCACCTGTCACAACACTAGCCTACACACACACACACACACACACACACACACACACACACACACACACACACACACACACACACACACACACACACACACACACACACACACACTGTTAGTCAACTGAGGAGCTGAGAGGCTGACGTGTTTGTGCTGCGTTTCAGAGGTACCTTGTGCAACTGCTCCCAAAGCCAGTCTGAGTTTGTAAAAACTCCTGTTGCTGCTGAGCCCAGAGCTACATCCATTGCACCTTTGAGAAAGAGAATCACATTTTTAATATTGGTTGTCATTTTTTAGCTTTTTTTTTATTATGATAGAATTAAAGGCCCAGTATTCTTGAAAGGTTGCATATCATCAGCTACCTGTCATGTCAGAGTTTTAAACTAAGATCATCTTTGTGTTGTGAAAAGACTGTTGTAAAAAAATGTGAAAAATTGGAAATAACGTTAGGCACAATCTCATGCGATATCACAGGATGTTCAATGTGTGCGTTGTGAACGACGCTGTCAGCCTTTTTTTCCTTGCCTCAAACCACTCAGAACATTTACTCTGATCTCTGGTTCGAGCTTCTAGTCCCACTCACAAATATTAATGTCTTTCATGGATTTGTATCTTTCTGGAAGATACACCGGTGGATTATTTGTGACACATGTCTTGCGACACTGTTGTTTGACTATTGTCGCATCTGCCTTCAACTTCCTTGTCTGAAACGAAAAAGAGCATTATCAGCATATATCTAAATTACTTTTTTTTGTTTGTTTACAGTGTACAGGGATTTCACCACTGGATATGCTGGCCCTGACTGCAGACTTGGAAATGGCAAAAAGAGAAATCAGTTGCTTAAAAGCAAAAGTGGAACATTTAGAGACACACATAATAATAATAATAATAATAATGAATTCAATTTATAACGCGCTTTTCATTAGTGAAAATCTCAAAGCGCTACACACATTGAATGCTACACACATTCATACACCGGTAGCGGCAGACTACCATGCAAGGTGCTTTCCAGTCCTACCGGGAGCAACTCGGGGTTAAGTGTCTTGCCCAAGGACACAACAACACATGGTGTAGTGAACCGGGATTCGAACCGCCAACCTTCCGATCGGGGGACGACTGCCATTACCACTACGCCACGGCCGCCCCATCCTATTATAGGATGAGAGAAAAAACAGAAAGAGAAGACGGCATCACAGAAAAAACAAACAAAAACAGTTTTGTATTGAAAATGTTTTAGAGTCTGAGAAGAATGGCAGAAACAATCTGTTCTTATATTATACAGGAATTACATTAGCGCGTTTCTTGTCACTATTTACATTTCTCTTGCCAAAGAGGGAGACTTTGATTTATGAGGGAAACAGAAATGATATTGGCGAAATGTCAGCGGAAAATGGGCTTTTTCTAACTTTGTGTAGACTGAGACAAAACTTTGGTCTGTCCGATCTTGCAACACGCTTCGACATTTCACAACAGTCAGCTGGTGTAGTATTCAACACTTGGATTGACATTATATACCTAAAGCTGTGTGCTGTTTCTATCTGGCCCCACAGACAAACTATAATAGATAACATGCCAAAAGACTTCAAAGCAAATTTCCCTACCACGTTAGTTATTATAGATGTGTAGTGGGCATGACCGTGCCCGCTCTGATACTTGAACTGTCCCAGTGACACCTTTTCACTGATACTCTCAGAAAAAGGACATTAACACTATTTTATTACATTATTTTGAATCAAAACACAATAAGTCATAAGAGACTCTCTTATTCCTCTATTTTTGTGTTAATGAATAACCTTGTGTTACTTGTATAAGCATTATTGAATTCAATGTTTGTTAAGTCAAAGACTGTTTAATTCAAACTGTTTAATTCAAGTTGGAAATCCAATGTTATTTCAAAATAATGATCACTTCTTCATATGATGAATCAAACGTTGAAAGTGAATTAATGTCAGACTGAACTCGATCAGTTTTGTTAGAAGTTAGAACACAGTTTTAATCAGTTGTTTTATGAAGCTGGCTCCAGTCTAATCTGTTTCTCTGTCTTCATTCTAAACAACTTCTTCTCTGTTCTAAAAACTGATCTTCTCCTATCCGAGTGACCTTCATCCACTGGTTTGTTTGGACCAATCAGAGAAGAACAACAAGTCACTGATCACAGATCCTTCCTTAAAGTTCTAAGCTGTTGCTGGAACTGACGGAGTTTGCTGAGGTCCTCAACCCATGATGAGGTTCCCCAAAGAACTGATGATCGTCTGGTCAACACGCTAATGACCACGTCATTCAGTTAAAGGCTTATAACATGCCAAGTTATAAGTCATCTTCAACAGCTGAAAAAGCTCTTTTATTGACATTCCTTTAAGGAACGTCTTATCTTGAAAACAACACCAGGAGCTGCCGTTACTTTCGGTTCGAGTCAAGGCGCACGTCTGGAGACGCTGAGAATGGTAAACGAACTGACCAAACTGGACCGAGGGAGACTGACCATCTTCACGAGGTAAAAGTCGTCAAATGCTTTGCCAAGGGTACCAACGTGTAGCCGAGTTCAGCCGGAGAGCTGCCATGCTTCTGGTTAAACACATCAAGATAACTCCCTAACTTCTTTTCCTCCATTTCCTTCCTCCTAAACCTTTATCTTCCTAAGCCAGAAACTAAGTTAATGTACCTGCAGAAATGAGTAAAATATCATCTTTCACTTGTTCTGTTGTTCCTATATTTCATCTGTGCTGAAGTTAATTATAGGAAAAATAATCAACCAATCATGTACAAATGTGTGATGTAATTTACAATTATGTTAAATAAATGGTGCAGTCCTGCTGTGTCAACATAAGTTTAACGTTTCCTGTGAATTACATCTGGTCAAGGTATAGAATTATTGGTATTAAGCTGAAAAAGAGAGAACCCGTTTAATTAATGATGTATTTTTGTGTCAGTCTAAACCCCTGCCAATTTATACATCTAAAATATAGGTAAGTCATTAAACTGACCCCGTCCTATATTACTACAGATGGAACAGAATTAAAAACAGATTCCCCCTGGGCCCATGGTGTGCAATGTCAACTATATAGCGATTATAAGTCTACCACAACATCTATGGCACTCGCAGCTTGTGACTCTCGGGGGTCTTTAATGTTCACATCTGAATTATTCACAGGATCAATTTCAGACAAGGCCATCACAAAAGAAAGTGGGTTTTATGAAACAATACAACAACTGAAGGATGTTGGTTATATTCAGAATGGTGACGGTGTCATGGCAGACAAAGGGTTTACAATCAAGGATGAGATAAATGTCCTTGGTTTGTCCTTAAACATACCACCTTTTGCCTCAGCAGACAAACAGTTGTCTCAGGCTGATCTTGCACTAACTGACAAAATAGCAAGACACAGAGTGCACATTGAACGGTTGATTTCACGTATAAAAGATTTCAAGATTGTTGGTAGTAAAATTCCAGCAGTATTATTTCCAAAGTTAAACAGAATATGGACTGTGTGTTGCTACTTGACACTTTTCCAGGGCTTGGTTTTGAAAAAAATGTAAGAACAGTAACACAAGTTATGTATGCAGAGATAGTTCAACACACATTTCATTCATTTTCACCTGATAGGAAACAGCAGACCCAACTTGCACTTCGCCCAGGGGTGTCGAGACAGTTGGTGCTGAAGGTGTCACCAAATATGCCAATGGAGTACCATGTAAGGCTGTCAGCGCAGCTATCTCCTCGGGTTCAACCTTTAATACCCTGTACATACAATGGAAATGTATTCAAAGAGCTGTCCAATTTGCAACTGGTAATTACAATATAGAATTTGTAATCCGTTTGCTTTGTTTGCATGCATGCAATTGTAGTTACACTCTGAAACGGAAAAAAACACAAGGGTACATAAAATTATTTTGTTATAAATTTTGTTTCAAAGCTAAATCAGTAAAACACTATACATACTTTTTGTTCACGTCCACAATGCATTCCTTTGGTCTGCGCTTGCGGTTAGTCACATGTCGTACCAGCGTGAGGTGGTTGATGGGCACGGGTTCAAGTCTCAAACCCCAAGCCGATGGTGCTCCCCAAGCTTGTGGCATACTGGTGCAGCTCAGTCGGTCAGGGATCGAGGAAAAATTTTGAAGCTTGAAATACTGTAAGGTCTTAATGAGGCCTATGATGTGAGAACAATGGGCCTCATGCACGAACCGTTCGTACGCACAGATTCGTTCTTAAACTGTGCGTACGAGTGATTTAGGCTCATTTGTGGCATTCAACAATGTTTTCGTATCCTAAGATTTTTTTCAGATACGAACAAAATTTACGAGTGGTCTGGACCTGTCGTATATTTTACGAGCAGTCGGTCTGCTGTCATCCAGACGGAATTTCTCCACTAATAACTTCATATTTCGTTATTTAGAAAATATTTAGAGTTTAAAAAAGTCACGCACCACAATTGTTCTTGACAATAGGTTCTGTTTGAAGTCGAATTATAATTTTAAATGCAATAATGACTAACAGATTAAAGTATTTAAATTAAAATCAATTTGTTATCAATGCCGTTTTCTAACACTACAATATTATTATGAAGATCTCAAACTGAAACCAACTTAAATTATGAATTAATTTAAGTTTAATTTGTCTCGGTAACGCAGACTTCGGTAACGCAGACTTTACATTGACCTTCTCCTGTTGCAGTCATAGATCTCAGATAGCTCAGTGAGATGAGTGTTGCGTTGCAGTTCCAAACCTTATGGGTTCAATTCCCAGATGGGACGTTTTTTTTTTCTCCTTTTAATTCATTCCAGATTTAAAAAACACAAGAAAACTATTTACAATACAACATGAAATAAAGCATAAAGTCTTTTTAATCTGGAATGAATAAATAATCTAAAGAAAGAAGGGAAAAAAAATAGTCATACCTTGTGGGAATCGAACCCACGAGGTCTCGATAAGGTTAGGAGCACCTAACTGTGCAATGCTTTACCCAGTGAGCCACCAGGACGCGTGTATATTTAAAGGTCCACATTTATTATAAACAAACATACTTTGGCTTTAGTTGGTCATTTACTCCCATGAGTGACCCCCCGATAAGGACAGATTTTCTTTTCTTGATCTCAGAGAGCAGAACTTCAATCTCCGCACCGGTAGAGTTCTTCTTTTTACTTTTCGCTGTCATTTTATGAACGAACACGTTTTGCCTCTGAGGCAGGAAACGTAGCCTTATATGGTGTTTTGAGGGGTGGGAATTATGTAAATAACCTCTCCGCGTGCACGCGCAGGTTGATAGAACAGGTGGAATTCATCATACGTACGCAGCTCATTTACACACTTTTCCTGAGGATAGAAGAGTTTGTTGAATCTGACGTGGCATGTTCGTACGAACGCTTCGTACGAACAAAAGTAAGAGAAATTTAGGATAAAAATACGAACATGTTCGTGCATGAGGTCCAATGACCCCCAAGTCTGAAAAACAGAAAGTTGATAATAAACAGATGTACTGTATTGTGAAAACTCTAAAAAACCTAAGTCTGGTCCTCTGGACATTCAAAAATAAAATGTAGAAACGTTTGTGATGTAGGCTGGTCACATGCAGCTGGTTTCGGCTGTCATCAGCCAACTGGTTGATCCACTGTGAGAGGGTGCCATTTATAAGACTGAGCTGAATACAGCTTATCAGACTGAGGAAGTCTTTCGGACGAAAGACGAAACGTTTCTACATTTTTTTTGAATGTCCAGAGGACCAGACTTAGGTTTTTTAGATTTTTCTACCTGGATTATTGAGCATGCATCAGGGTATTATGAAAACCTTTTACATAAGTACAGCATAATGGCAGTACAGATACAACTTCTACACCTTGAAGCTGCAGAGATCAATATGCAATGTGTACCGTATCTAACATACATTAAACGTTTCATTAAAGATTTCATTCTACCTGAAAAGGCTTTTCACTAAACAGTAATCGTGTTAGCCACGCTAGCAACAAGCAGTGTATCAGGCCAGGCACACTCAAACATTTGCCAACAACAGAAATCACTGATTTCAAAAGTAACCCACAAAACCATGAATGCCCGACTTACCCAGCCTTGCAGGAACAATAGGCATCAGTGATCTAATCCACAGCTATTTTGATGCTGAGGGTGTGAGGATCTGCTATTTTCTTCATTGACCGATAGCATTTAGCTTTGACGCACACGCTGTTGGAGGCATCGCATGGCTCAAACACCTTGATTTCGTCCAAAAAAGATGACATGAACTTGTTGGTTCAATGGTTCCCCTGTCCATTGTCGTGGCTGATATTTTTTTGAATTCCGGCAGAAATGAGACACTAATAGACTCAGGAATACTCTGCAGAGAGTCAGTCGACGCCATGTTTCTAAGCTCCGGGAGGCTTTGTTTGTGAGGTACGCAACTAGGGCTGGGCGATATGGAAAAAATCATATATCACGATATGGACTTTTTTATATCACGATAACGATATATATCACGATATATACAACACGATGTGTGTGTGTGTGTGTACAGGAAAAATTTGGACCAAAGTTTTTTTATTTTATTATTTTACTACAGATAGTTACAATTATAAGAATGTGAACAAAAAGAACAAGGAAATTTGGACCAAAGTAGAAACTAGATCTACCTAAGATCTACCTTAATTCAAGGAGTACGATTATGGAATGACTTAATGACAAATGTTAAGGAAGCCAAATCATTCCTTGTATTTAAGAAACTGGTAAAAAATGAATTGCTAAAAAAAAAAATGAATCTAATTTAATGTGTGATATATGTGAATTGAAAATTGACTGAGTTATTTACTTATTTTGTTATTATAGAAAATATTGTTTGAACTGTTATTAGATGAATAAGGAGCAGATTGAATAAGATTTATTCTTCATCTTCTACCTTTCATTTTATTTTATTTATTTTTTCTATTATGAATACGTTAATTGTTGTATTTCAGAGTCAGAGACTCAGAGTCAGAGAGTCAGAGTCAGAGAGTCTTTATTGTCATTTGCACCGCATGTGGTACATGAGATGAAAACGAGATTATGTACACGAGGTCCCAGTTACATCCAACAACAATGAAAGAGAAAAACAGTAATAACATCTAGAACTAACTAAGAAAAGCATCAACTAGTAATACACTAAGCCTAATATAGTGGGAATAAACAGCAGCACGAACATGAGTTTGTATGAGCAGATGGTCACAGATGAACATACAGCAACAAGAAAACAGATCAGCATCAGCATGATGTGATATTTTGCAGTGTTTATTTTTTATTTTATTTTTATTTATTCATGAGTCTAACAGCCTCAGGGTAGAAGCTGTTCCTCAGTCTAGTGGTTCTACATTTGATGCTCCTCAACCTCCGTCCTGAGGGGAGTGGGGCAAAGAGTGAGTGTGCTGGGTGAGTGAGGTCTTTCATGATGCAGGTGGCTCTTTTCCTGCATCTGGAGGTGTAAATGTCTGTGATGGTGGGGAGACTGACTCCAACAGACTTCTGTGCAGCCTTCACCACTCTCTGCAGAGCTTTCCTCTCTTCAACTGTGCAGCCTCCATGCCACACGTTGATGCTGGAGCACAGGATGCTCTCCACTGCACACCTGTAGAAGGAGGTGAGGACTGGGCTGCTCAGACCAGCTCGTCTCAGCCGTCTGAGGAAGTAGAGTCTCTGATGACCTTTCTTGATCAGGCTGGTGGTGTTGTTGCTCCAGCTGAGGTTATCATTCATGTGTACACCCAAGTATTTGTAGCTGGAGACCACTTCCACTGCAGACCCACCTATTTTCAGTGGGGCATGGTTGTGTTTGTTCCTTCTGAAGTCCACAATCATCTCCTTTGTCTTCTTCACATTCATGTGAAGATTGTTCTCTTTGCACCAGCTCTCCAGGTGTTCCACCTCCTGTCTGTAGCTGGACTCATCATTGTTTGTAATGCATCCCACCACCGCTGTATCATCTGCAAACTTAACAATATGACAGCCTGGAAGTGTGGCTGTACAATCATATGTGAGCAGAGTGAACAGAAGGGGGCTCAGCACACATCCCTGAGGAGAGCCAGTGCTAAGGGTTATGGTGGAGGAGGAGAAGTTGTGGATCTTCACGGACTGTGGTCTGTCTGTTAAGAAGTCTAGTACCCAGTTACAAATAGAGGGGCTTAGTCCAAGTGTAGATAGTTTGTCTATCAGAGTTTGGGGGATCATGGTGTTGAAGGCAGATGTGAAGTCCACAAAGAGCAGACGCACGTATGAGTCCTTCTGATCCAGGTGGGTGAGAGCAGTGTGGACCACGGAAGAAATGGCGTCCTCTGTTGATCGGTTCTCACGGTATGCGTATTGATGAGGGTCCTCGTTGATGTTGACGGTTGCCTTGATGTGGGACATGACCAGTTTCTCAAAACATTTAGCGACTATCGGGGTGAGGGCCACCGGTCTATAGTCATTCAGACCAGTCACTGTGGAGCTCTTTGGGACTGGGATGATGGTCGCGGTCTTCAGGCAGGTGGGAACTGACTCCAGTGCAAGTGAGGTGGTGAAGATGTCAGCCAGCACCTCACAGAGCTGGTCCGCACATTCCTTCAGAACTTTCCCTGGGATGTTGTCTGGTCCGGTTGCTTTATGAGGATTAATCTTTCTGAGACTGCCTCTCACTTCTGCTGCGGACACCCTGAGAATATTTCATATTATAAAATGAATAAACTAACAAACAAACAAACAACTCCACTTTGGTCCAAATTTTTCCTGCAGGTGGCGGTAAAACAACAGCTGCTAATGAAACTCACGAAGAAGAAATCCGCTCTGAAGTTTGAGTAAACAAAGCAAGAAACAGAAAAGAGAAAACGTTGCGTTTGATTGCGGTTCTGTTGTGTCTCTGGTCTGTTTTGTATTGGTTAACTGGACCCGAGTTCGGACTCGGTTGGACTCTGGTTCGTGTCCTCTGGACCCATTTTGTCTCAGAGTTTCAGCGGAGCGAAATAATGGAAGCTAACAAGGTGAGCTTCCCCTCTTTTTGGTAAAAGTTATTCTTCTTGGGCTGCCTGTGCAGCTGTTTTCTCCTTGTTGAGACACCGGCTTCATGCGCCTGCGGCTCTGTTGCTCTCGAGTTTAACATCGTAAAGCATGTGTCGCAAACCCGCGCGTGCGTCAAACATAAAGCAGCGCCGTCATCTCGCAAAACCAATATGAAGCTTCTTTGCGACAGTTATTTTTTTATTCTTATTTATCACGATAGAGACGATAGAAGGAAAGTAGCACGATAGACACGTTTCTATCGTCCCCACGATATATATCGTCATATCGCACAGCCCTATACGCAACCATGTGGAAGTTTAGGGGGCGTTTCTGGGCGGAGCTTGGTAGGGTCCATAGTAGATCAGTAGCTAATTCCTGTCACTCTTTGGATAGTCCCATTCATTCTTTCAACCAGACCATTAGTCTGGGGATGGTAGGGTGCACACAAACATCTCTTTATGCCAAGTGTTTCACAGACATTCTTGTTTATTTGTCACAACCATACACAATTCAGAAGTAGAAGAACTGCATGCCAAAAAAAAGATGATTAACTATAATTTTACCGCATTCACGAACTCTGTTCCTTGGTCAGTCAGAATTCTTTTTGGTGCCTCAAATTGATAGACAAAATTAAGAATCTGGGTTGTGACCTCCTCTGCATTTTTTGAAGTTAAAGGGTATGCCTGTGTCCACTTTGTGTAATAGTCTATAATTACACAGATATACTGTATTGGTTTCCATTTGTTGTTGTTTTTAGTTTCTCTATTAAGTCCATTCCTATAAGTTCAAAAGGTTGTGACACCTAAATGGAAAGCGACAAAATAAAGTATACACTAACAGATTGGATTTAAACATTTCATTCAGCATTGTGCTAAGGTTGTAAAAGTAGAGTAAAAGATTGTACCGGTAGTCCATTAACCATTTTGCAGCAAAAATCGTTGTTTATAAGACTTCACCAATACCTTTATTGGGATGTGCTCTGGAGTCTCTTAATTGATGCTCAGCTGACTGGCAAACAGCACATTCATATACATGCATAAGTGATAGGCGTCTCAATAATTTTACACATTTCTTGTATATATACTGGCATATATACAAAGTACCTACCACTCATATTTTGCTTTCACTCGGACAGAAAAACAAGCCAAGAAAAAAAGCGACTGAACGTTCAAAATAAGCTCTCACAAAATTTATAAGCGACTTTAGAAAAAAACAAAAAATACACACAAAAAATTTATATTACAAGCCCAAAGTCGCTTATAACAAGAGGACTTTTTCAGACTTGGCAACTATGCTGGGCGGTGTGAGGCAGCACTGACGTCACTCTCCTGCGCCACTTGGAATTGCCAATTCAGATTGATTTTTGGAACACTTTTTGCAGGGGTGGGGCGTGAAAACGAAAAAGCAGTTTGTTCTTAGTTTCCTCTGTACTGTAGTTTTGTTACACAATGAGCAGTCTTGAAGAAGAAAATGAAAATAATTTATTTTTAATTTTATTTATGAGTCAAAAAATGCAGCTTGACTTTAAAATGAAAAAGCATTTCTACTAATTCAGTTTAATTTTCAAATTTGACATTTCAAAATGAGTTTTGGTCACTTTTTACTAGGACATATTTTGAAAATTAAATGTTAAACGTTATTTTATTTATCATTTTAATTATTTTAATTATTTTACAAATTGAGCAGTCTTGAAGACGAAAATGAAAATGCAGTTTGGATTATTCATTTTAAATTTTATTTATGAGTCAAAACATGCAGCTTTATTTTGAAACTAAAGATCATTTCTATTAATACCCTGATGCATGCTCAATAATCCAGGTAGAAAAATCTAAAAAAGCTAAGTCTGGTCCTCTGGACATTCAAAAAACAAAATAAAGCAAAAAAAAAAAATTGTAGAAACGTTTCATCTTTCGTCCGAAAGACTTCCTCAGTCTGAGGTGCTGTGTTCAGCTCAGTCTTATCTTTCGGACGAAAGACGAAACGTTTCTACAATTTTTTTTGCTTTGTTTTGTTTTTTGAATGTCCAGAGGACCAGACTTAGCTTTTTTAGATTTCTATTAATCCATTTTAATTTGAAATAGGAAACTGTTTAATGTGCGTTTAGCTGTACCTGTCATCCACCATGGAGGCAGGACTCCTCAGTGACTCTAGCCGTGAAAGACGTACCTCTTCTGGTGTAAGTTCAAGTAGACTTTCACAGAAAGTCTTTTATTGAAGTGAGACTGAAGCACCATCTATACTAGACAAATGTAAAAATCTGAATTTTATGATATACAAGTATGTGAATTAAAAAAGAAAAAACAAGGGTTATTATTCACAGCTAAACTGCTTTCCTCTGGTGTGGATTCCCATGTGTCTGTTTAAATGTGACTTCTGTCCAAACCTTTGTCCACAAAGATCACAAGCAAACGCTTTCTGTCCTGTGTGGACTATCATGTGTTTGTTTAAAGTTGACTTCTGTCCAAACCTTTGTCCACAAAGATCACAAGCAAATGCTTTCTTTCCTGTGTGAACTATCATGTGTCTGTTTAAAGCTGACTTCTGTCCAAACCTTTGTCCACAAATATCACAAGCAAATGCTTTCTGTCCTGTGTGAACTATCATGTGTTTGTTTAAATGTGACTTCTGTCCAAACCTTTGTCCACAATGATCACAAGCAAATGGTTTCTGTCCTGTGTGAACTATCATGTGTGTTTAAATGTGACTTCTGTCCAAACCTTTGTCCACAATGATCACAAGCAAATGGTTTCTGTCCTGTGTGAACTATCATGTGTTTGTTTAAATGTGACTTCAGTCCAAACCTTTGTCCACAAAGATCACAAGCAAATGGTTTCTGTCCTGTGTGAACTATCATGTGTTTGTTTAAATGTGACTTCAGTCCAAACCTTTGTCCACAAAGATCACAAGCAAATGGTTTCTGTCCTGTGTGAACTATCATGTGTGTGTTTAAATTTGACTTCCGTCCAAACCTTTGTCCACAAAGATCACAAGCAAATGGTTTCTGTCCTGTGTGAACTATCATGTGTCTGTTTAAATTGACTTCAGTCCAAACGTTTGTCTACAATGATCACAAGCAAATGGTTTCTGTCCTGTGTGAACTATCATGTGTTTGTTTAAATGTGACTTCAGTCCAAACCTTTGTCCACAAAGATCACAAGCAAATGGTTTCTGTCCTGTGTGAACTATCATGTGTTTGTTTAAATGTGACTTCTGTCCAAACCTTTGTCCACAAAGATCACAAGCAAATGCTTTCTGTCCTGTGTGAACTATCATGTGTTTGTTTAAAGTTGACTTAAGTCCAAACCTTTGTCCACAATGATCACAAGCAAATGGTTCTGTCCTGTGTGAACTATCATGTGTCTGTTTAAAGTTGACTTCAGTCCAAACCTTTGTCCACAAAGATCACAAGCAAATGCTTTCTGTCCTGTGTGAACTATCATGTGTTTGTTTAAATGTGACTTCAGTCCAAACCTTTGTCCACAATGATCACAAGCAAATGCTTTCTGTCCTGTGTGAACCATCTTGTGTTTTTTAAGATCACCCTTTTTGTCAAATTTTTTTCCACAGTCTTCACAACTAAATGAGTTCTGTTTTAAATGTTTTTTTTTGATTGAGCCTCCAGTTTTCTTCACTTCAACACATTCCTTGATAACCAAACAACTTGAAGACATCACTGACTGACTTGTCTTGTGAAATTGTTTCCCATGTTCACTGAAGCTGCAAGATTTCTTGACAGTGTGTACGTCTGACTCAGGAGCTCTGCTCTCCTTCCAATCTTTGTCACTGTCTTCAGGTTCTGATCCATAGTCTGATAAGTATTTTAGCTGAGAGTCAGAGTCATGTACATCATCGTCATCATCATCATCATCATCATCATCAGATTCCTCACTGACTTCAGTCTCTGAAGAGCTGCAATCATCTCCATAAGTATCTAGATCTGGGTTCCTGGTAGTCTCTGCTCTTCCACAGTCCTCTCCAGCAGTTGCTGTTTTCATCTGGTCAACTGAACTGCTGGTTGGAAGATCTTCCTCTTTTACTTGGTGCTGATAAAGCTGTAAAAACAGAGGTTTCTTTTCATCTTCCTCACTCTTCAAAGGAACAGCAGTGAATGCAAACCCAGTGTCATCAGTCTCCTTTTTTACACAAAACTGCTCTCCCTCTTGACTGGTCCACAGTTGCTCCTCTTCCTCCTTTATGTTGAGGACATCAGGATCCTGTTGGTCCACACCAAGCATCCGTACTTCAAGAGCTGCTTCTTTAACCAGCACCATCTGCTGAACATTTGCAGGGAACACTGAAAACATGAACATCAGGCACAATTATAATTTTATATTCACACATACAGTACAGTGGTGCTTGAAAGTTTATAAAGCCTTTAAAACTTTTTAAATTTCTGCATAAAAATGACATAAAAAATCATCAGATTTTCACACAAGTCGTAAAAATACAATGCCATACCAATTAATTTATAGAGCACTTGAAACAGCAACAAGGCCAACCAAAGTGCTGTACTGTAGAAACAAACAAGAACAACGGACAGGAAAACATAAAATAAAAATAAAGATACAAATAGTAGCAGAAACGAACTAAAATGGCCAACACTGTATAGTACAGAGGATCAAAGCAAATCACACCATGTTAAAGAAGAGAGAATAGAAGTGGGTTTTCAAGCAAGAAAGACTGAGTGTGGGAGCCTGCCTGACACGCAGTGGCAACTCATTCCACAGTCTTGGACCTGCAACAGAGAGCTTATGACGGGTTTCTGGAACTGAAAGAAGCATATGGTCTGCTGACCTCAGAGAGCGCGGTGGGTATGGAGGACCAAAATGACATAATAATAAATAAAAGAATAAATATATATCCAACATAAAAGAATAAATATATAAATCAAAGTAGAAATATATATCCTAAATAATACAGTAATAAATAAAAGAATAAATATATAAATCAAAGTAGAAATATATATTTTAATGACAAATAAAAGCATAAATATATATATTCTTTTTTATTTCTCCTTACACATGAGTTTCCGTCAATAAAAATAGATATTCAATCAATCAACTTTATTTCTATAGCACATTTTAAAAACCACAGGGTTAACCAAAGTGCTGTACAATAACACAAAATACAAATTAATTAAAACGATAAAAAACAAACAAAGCATACAAAAATAAAAAATACATATACCAGTCTCACTGCAGGTGTGTTAAAATGCCATAAAAAAATAAGATCACGTGTTAAAAGCCAAGGTATAAAAGTGTGTTTTTAAAAGAGATCTAAAAACAGGAAGAGAGGAGGCCTGTCTGACACTCAATGGTAAGTTGTTCCACAGTCTGGGAGCAACGACAGCAAACGCTCTGTCACCTCTGAGCTTCAGCCTAGTTTTGGGGACTGTCAGCAGCAACTGATCAGCTGATATAATATGCTCGCGCCTACGGGTCTGAGTTAACAGGCGAGCAGCAGAGTTCTGCACAAGCTGCAGACGGGCGAGAGAGGTCTGGCTGATGCCTATACATACAGTGCATTGCAGTAGTCAAGACGAGATGTGATGAAAGTGTGTATTAATTTCTCCAAGTTAGGTCTTGATACGATTGGTTTCACTTTTGCAATTTGGCAAAGTTGATAACAACTTTTCTGAACAACATTGCTTATCTGTTTATCAAATTTAAAATATGACTCAAACTTCACCACCAGATTGGTGGCAGAGTCCCTGAGATAAAATGACAGTGAGCCAAGGTCTATGCTGGAAGAAGGACAGCAACTCGGTCTAAACATCATGACTTCAGTCTTATTCTCGTTAAGACTAAGGAAGCTTAGAGAAAACCATACCTTAACATTGTTAAGGCTAAGGCTGCACGATTAATCGCATTTGCGATTATCTCGCGATATGTTAAAACGCGATTCACTAATCGCACGGGCTGCGATTTGACTGGTCACGCTTCTCTGCATCACACCGGTCTGGCGCGCGCAGCTCTGAGCGAAGCAAAACAGAGAGAGAGCAGGGAGGAGGAGACCGTGCGTTCCAACACTGTTGCTTCAGGCTCGACTGAAGTCATAAAAGTTATAAATTCAGGTAAGTTAGCTCATTTAAACGTGTATCTGAGAGCGCAAGCTGGTCACGTGACTTGGTAGTGAGCCGGTTTAGCCGCGCGCAGCTCTGAGGAGCAAAACAGAGAGAGAGCAGGGAGGAGGAGACCGTGCGTTCCAACACTGTTGTTTCAGGCTCGACTGAAGTCATAAAAGTTATAAATTCAGGTAAGTTAGCTCATTTAAACGTGTATCTGAGCTTAGACGCTGAGACACCGAGACTGCGGGAGATAAACAAAGCGCGAGCTGGTCATGTGACCGGGTCTGTTTTGCAAGCTTCTGCTTGAAAAAGCGCATTAATTATCTGATTTAAAAAAAAAAACAGTTGTGTCGTTAGTGATATGAATTAATACAGAACCAGTAAAAATAATCGCATTTTAAATCGCAATCGCAATTTATAGAAGAAAAAATCGCAATTAGATTATTTTCCAAAATCGTTCAGCCCTAGTTAAGGCAGTGTGTAAGTTGCTGAAGTGTATTGTTTTGTGCCAGGGGAAGACAGATCTGGCAATCATCAGCATAGAAATGAAAAGAAATGCCATGTTTCCTAAAAATTGAGCCGAGTGGGTGTAAATAAAGAGCAAATAAAAGAGGGCCAAGGATGGAGCCCTGGGGTACGCCGTGTGGAAGCGGAGCAGTGGAAGATATAAAATTGTACATTTTTACACAAAAACTCCGATTGGTTAAATAGGACCTAAACCAATTGAGAGTGACACCCCTGATGCCCACATAGTGCTCAAGACGAGAGATTAAAATCCTGTGGCCAACAGTGTCAAATGCAGCAGACAAATCTAAAAGCAATAAAACAACAAACTTTCCAGAATCTGTTAAAAGAAAAATATAAATAGAAACCCTCAAAAGTGCACTCTCTGTACTGTGGCGGGCTTTAGACCCAGACTGAAATGGCTCAGTGATATCATTCTTCTCTAAAAATGGTAACAACTGGTTGTAAACAACTTTCTCTAGCAGTTTAGAAATAAAAGGAAGATTAGAGATAGGCCTGAAGTTGGAGCAGAGAGAGGGGTCAAGGCCTGTTTTTTTAAGTAGAGGGCAAACAAATGCATGTTTAAAAATTTCAGGTACCATACCAGCACTAGCTATGTTTACATGGGCAAAATTCTGTGACCGGATTGAAATGTGCTCTGATTGCATAATTAGATAGCACCGTTTACATGCGCCCAATCCGTTCATGACGAGTGTTTACATGCAGCAGGCTTTTATTCTGACCAGAAGTTCTGACATGCGCAGAGTGGTACACTCCCCTTAAAAAAAAAAACGAAGAGGAAGTTACTTTCGTGAAAACCACAGAAGAAGAAGCTACTTCCGGGACGAAAGTAAACAGACCGTTAAAAATGGACCCGCACCAGACTGTATTGACGGCGATGCAGTTTTTACTAAAACCCTGATAGAACTACAGGTGAAGCAGCGCGTGCTTTTAGTTTTTTTATTCACAGGATGAGCGCGCTGGACGTCCTCTGTCCTCCAAGCTGTCGTTTACAACAACTGTTGGTAAGATAATAAAAACGCTGTATGCTAATAAACTTTTTGTCCTTTCTTTTTCTACCTGT
Organism: Garcialebias charrua; assembly: GCA_038048925.1. Lineage (NCBI taxonomy): Eukaryota > Metazoa > Chordata > Actinopteri > Cyprinodontiformes > Rivulidae > Garcialebias > Garcialebias charrua. The sequence goes on along the minus strand of JBBPBX010018657.1, from coordinate 17,889 downwards.
CTGCGTGATACTGTCTGTATTTGTTATTAATTACTATTCTTCTTCTGTTTTCCTGTTTCTGGAGCATCAGTTGCAAGATGCCAGGCAGTGCCCTGCCATGATGCCAATGTCCTGTGCCACTCAGACCTCTATCAAAGGGCTCATCTGTTGCCAAAAGTAAGGCTAATATTTACTATATTGTATTTAGTATTACTACAACGATTACAGCTAAGAAGTATCTCAAAGTAGAGATGCTTAGCTGTAAAGTTTTATTTAAAAAAATGTTTGTTTGAACCATATCTTTAAACAAATAGTTAAATCTTGCCAAAATGTAAGGCTAACATTTACTATATTGTATTTAGTTTTACAACTATTACAGCTAAGTAATCAGTAGACATACTTAGCTGTAAAAGTTTTATTTAAAATTTGTTTGAACCATGTCTTTAAACAAATAGTTAAATGTTGCCAAAATGTAAGGCTAAACTTTACTACTGTATATTGTATTTAGTATTAAACTACCGGTATTACAGCTAAGTAATCAGTAGACATACTTAGCTGTAATAGTTTTATTTAAAATAAAATTTGTTTGAACCATGCCTTTAAACAAATAAAAAGTTGAACACTAAATATTGACATGTCCTTTTTTTACAGTCTGTGAGGAACATTGAAGGAAAGGACGTCCGTCTCTTCATTGTTGGTGATCCTGCATGCCCGCTGTTGGACTGGCTCGTCAAAGGATACACAAACTCCTCGTCTGACTCCTCAAGTCATTAATGTTTACCTTTGCTCAGTCAGGTGGAGGTAGAGATGACCTTCAGGTTGATGAAGTCACGGTGGAGAGTTCTTCTAAAAAAATACGTGTCATGTATTTGTGTTCACATGCAGTTAACGTATAAAATTATTATCACAATAAAAAACTGCAAATACTAGTGAACATCTGAGCTCTTTAATGGTCCAAACATTTTAACAAATTATTGTAAACAATTGATACTGCTTGTTTGAAACAAGTTTCTTTCTTAGTGCAATTTGAGGTATATCAGAAAAACATAAAAATTATACATTCAAAACGTGTGTGCAAAACAGACGATGTGCACAGATCACCACATCTTGTAATGATGACAACAACAAAAAAACATTCTTTGGTCATTTAAAAACTACAGTAACCTGTAATTCAGTAACTTCTTTATCAACTCATCAAATACTTTCACAATTTCAATGTATGCATGTGATTTCGGACAACAAAATTGGTGACAAAATAATCGATTTTACTTCCAAAATGTATGTTTCTGTATCCTGATAGAACAGCAAATGTGTTTTTATGTCATGCAGAAACTCAGAGTCCTTCTTAAACCATCTGACTGTATTAAGTTAGGACATGTACCTTAATTGTACCATAAACTATCAATCCTAATGTCTGTGTAAAAAATACATTTACAGATCTGTCAGGGGACAAAGAAAAATGGTTGTGGAGAATTGAAACATTTTCAAATCAGTTTTGAGTTGTTCTAAAGCACATGTGTGAACTTCTTGGGATTCCTCAGTAGAAGATGTGGGACTCTTACATCTTCTGCCACCTGCCACCATCACGTGCCACCATCACATGCCACCATCACCTGCCACTGTCTGTTGTGTGCTGCTGCCAGCTGCCACCATCAGCTGCCACCATCACCTGCCACCTGCCACTGTCTGTTGTGTGCTGCCACCATCACCTGCCACTGTCTGTTGTGTGCTGCTGCCAGCTGCCTCTTCAAAGCTGGACTCATCATCTGAAAAACAAACAAAATAAAAGTTTAACTGGACTCCTGATACAGTATGTTGAAATGTGTTAGGTTAATTATGTGGTTAGTTGGAGTAGTGTTATAATGTACAATACAGTATACTGTAGTTCTATGCAAGCCCTACAGCTACTCTTATTTCTTATTATAATTAAATTTTTACATATTTGTTGTTTCTAATTACAGTATTCAAGTAATACAGTACAGAGGGTTAATGTGGTTTGAAGAGTCTAACTTACCAGAAAGGATGCTTTGCTCCTGGTTAGCTTCCTCTCCTCAGATTCCTCCTCATAACCTGGATCCACACCGCTGCCTGCTGTGTTGGAAGTGGCCGAGCTCTCATCAGTTCATCCACCAACACGTAAAATGAAAAAGTGGTGGGGTCGTAGCCACTTGTCCCGTTTTTGTTTTTAGCTTCATAGCACTTAGCTTTAAGCTCTTCCAGCGATCTCCGGCTTCTTCCAGCTTTTCATGTACTTGTTTAAATAACTCCGTGTTCCTACACTTTAGGTCAAGGTGTTCGATAGTTTTGAGCTATTTTAACGTTTCCATTAGAAATATTGCAGCATCGCTCACCGACCAGTTTTGCTTCCCCACCATGCGTTAGCGTTAGCATCTACCCACTCACCAGGCGGAGAAGGAAACACGAGGGGGGAGGGGGGGTTGGATGGGGGGTGCGCGCAGCGCACATGCGCAGTCAGGACAGTTTCCCACAGTCCGATAAAAGGAACAGAACATGTGTTTACATGAGCACCGAACGGGTAACGGATCGGCGTAAACCACCCGTTTCGATCTGATCACAAATTAGGCCGGATCGCGCCGAATACACAAAAAATGACCCGAACAGGGTGTTTACATGACGCACTTTTGATCCGATCGGCCGTTTGATCCGATTACTTATGTCCATGTAAACATAGCTAGTGATGTCACTAACGCGTTACAAAGTAACGCGTTACTCTTGTCGGACCACTTTTTTTAGTAACTAGTAATCTAACGCGTTGCTATTTAAAATCCAGTAATCAGATTAAAGTTACTTTCTCCAAATGATTTTGCGTTACTTTTTTGTAATTTTCTGTTGTACTGTAATTTTATTTTATTTACTCAATGCGTCTCGGCCGGGGAGTGATAAAAAAAAAAAGACGGAAATTCGGTCAGCTGTGGCTGTTTGAAACCTGACACCGCAGCGTGCGTGACAGTCAGGAACTGTGAGCTGAGTGCGCTCACTCGGAGGAGCTGAGAGGAGGAGGAGACCACTTTACTGCAGTTCAGTTACATTTGGAGTCGCAGCACAAGCCTCTCAAGCAGAGAGCTGCGAGTCAGGAGGTCCCCCCGCCACCACCACCCCGCGACCAAAACAACAAGCTTGACTTCGGTGCAGCCCCCCACACCTCCTGCTGTGTAGAAACTGGTGTGGCAGCTTTGAGCTGGATGGATGCAATAGGTCTTCTGGTATTTACATACAAATACATTCTTTGTTCTGGTTTCTTCTGGTATTTACGCAAACAAGCTCATCTACAGCTCCATTCAGTGTCAGGAGAACGCGCATGATGCAGCCCTTTACAGAGTTCAGTAACCTGTGTGAGAACTGGGGCTTTGATTCAGAAATATATTTTTGTTATTACTTTATGGATAGAAAAAAGTATGGATATATACTGCAGTTGTTCAGCATATTGTTTTTGTACTATTAGTGCTTAGTGTATTCTTAGTTTAGAGTATTTCTTAATTCATATCTTAGAACGTATTTCTGTTTTTCTTTTACAATTTATATGTTTGTTTGGATGTAACTAAGACCCATGTGTACACAGTTTTCTAAAATAAAAATAAAAAACTCTGATTTTGATGTTAAAAGACTGTCTTTATTATATTATTTATTTTAAAAAGTATTTACAGAAATACTTTTTTGTAAAAATATTATTTGTTTAGTGAAGTCAAGAAGACACTATTTTTTATATAAAGCAAGTATTCCTTTATTCATTCAACCTTCATTTATGATGATATATCAAGAAATATTGCCTTATTTTTTATAAAAAGTATTTGTTTAATGACCTCAGACTTTTATGTTTCATAAAAACAAGTATTTATGTTTAATGAAGTCAAGAAAGACCATTTTGTTTTTGAATATTTTTATTAGTAATTATTTTATTAATACATTTACATTTTTTATGTATTGTGACAGAGAGGGTTCTTGTCAGCAGCTGCTGAAAGTAACTAATAAAGTAACTTAGTAATCTAACTTAGTTACTTTCCAAATCAAGTAATCAGTAACTTAACTAAGTTACTTTTCCCAAAGACTAATCAGTAACTTAACTAAGTTACTTTTTCAATGTAACTATGCCATCACTGCCCAGAGGAAAGACTGGTTTTGCTTTGCCTTTTTTTGCTTCTCCCTTTTCTGCTCGATTTATTGCTGCTCGCTGTTTTTCCGTTTGCTGTATTGTTTGCTGTATTGTTTGCTGTATTTTTTGTTGTATTGTTTGCTCGCTGTATTTCTGCCTCATCATTATGTTAATGAGGAGGGCTGCTTTCTAAGTCCAGCTCTTCTACTATAGCACATGTGTCAAGCTCAAGGCCCGCGGACCAGATGTGGCCCGCCATGTCATTTAATGTGGCCCGCGAGAGCTTAATTAAAAAGTTTTGAGTGTTTAAAAATAAATACGAGCGTGTTTTGACCAAAAACTACATTTCCCACAATGCCTTTCGACTACAGTAGCCCGGTAGCCCCAGTCCCACAATGCCTTTCGACTACGGTAGCCGCGGCAGTGTTTTTACATCCTTGCCAATGTGAGGTATTGCGACATAAATACAGTAGTGATCCCAAAATGTCCAGAAAGAGAAAAGTTGATGCAGACAACGTTTCAAGAGAGATGGGAAGGTGAATACTTGTTTGTGCTTCAAGGAGAAAGACTGGTATGTCTTTTGTGTTACGAGGCGGTGTCGGTTTTGAAAACAAACACGGAGCTAAGTACGCTAAAGTAGGGTGGGCGATATATCGAATATACTCGATGTATCGCGATATTTTAAATGTACGATGGTTAAAAGGGCTAAATCGTCTATATCGAGAATCCTCCTGCTGTCGCACGGGCCCCCACTCGCCCCCCTCCTTCCTGCAGGCTGCAGGAGGACGGAGCCGCGCGCGAGACTTCAGCACAACATGTAAACACGGCAGATATGAAGAGCGCTGCACGCTGCTGAGGGGGGAAAACAATGTTCTGAGCTAGTTTGGATTAAATTGTCAGATGAGGGCATAAAAAATGTTTTTGTAGACGATGCTGAAAATAGTCCCGAAGAAAGGTCGGAACTACGAATCTTTTTCACCATTTAAACAGCGGAGTGGAGCATGAACGGCAGAACCAAGTGTTTTTCCAGCTGCTGCTTCATTAAAACAAACCACGGGTCTGAGCTCATTTAGTCATGCGTGCACCGCAGAGAGAGGTGGAGACATTAATAAATCAGCATTTTATCATTATCGCTAAAGACACGGTCCTTAGCGGCTAACAAGATGGCTAACGCGTTAGCCGTCTTCTTCCACAGCTGAGACTGACCGTGTCTTTAGCGTATATGATAAACTGCTGATTTAATAATGTCTCCACCTCTCTGTTCACGTTTCTGAGTGGAGGCTGTCGTGTTTTTACACAAGGATTCAATGCGACACTTTGTAGAGCAACTTAGAGAACGTCTTCGTGAATCCGGAAACAACCCCCTGACCCTTTCACAATAAAACCGGATACAGTACACAGAGGCTCACTGTGATAAATCTGTTCTTGTTCAGAGGTTTTGCAGACATTGCCTGAACTTGGCACAGTTTGAAACTTGTGCACATTTTGTGGTTTGTTGTTAAAAATTACCAGCACATGCAAATAGTTGAGAGTTGTTACCTGTGACTGTTCTGGGTCAGTAAATTTTATGGCCACTGTTTACACTTTTGTTTTTGTATTTTAAAGGCCTTAAATGTTTTGATTTAATATTTTTTTAATGTTAAAAGCACAAGAGCACCTTTTTAAGTTTAAATTATTTATTCTTCCTTTTTGCTTGAAGTACTTTTTATTTATGTGTGCAATTGATGGTTAAAATAAAATATTTAAGTTTGTTCAAATTTAGTGTTGACATTTTTTAATCAATTTTGAATCATTTTTTCATTGATTTTGGATATATTGCGATATATATCGTGTATCGTGATATAGCCAAAAAATATTGCGATATAATATTTTCCTCATATCGCCCAGCCCTACGCTAAAGCTAGCCTTCAAGAAAAGCAACACTTTGCCCAAGAATTAAAAGGCAAACTGCGGTTGCAGCAGAGATTGTTCACAAAATCCATAACCGACCATCTCGCCAAGCTGAATCAGAAGCTGCAGGGATGTAAACAAGTCATCACGCAGATGTCCGACACGATCACAGCTTTCCAGCGTGAATTGGACTTATGGATGTGGCAAGAGGCTAGCCTGTATAAATAAAGGTTGAATGAATGAAAAAGTGAAACAGGACAATCTTGTCCACTTTCCTGTTTGTCAGGTTAGCATTTGTTTTGAAAACTTTTTAAAATACATGTATATTAAAATATAATTCAACCAAGAAGAAAAACATTTAAACTGTGTGCAATTTAATGATTGTGCTTGCATTTTGTTTTGTGTTTTTGATTTTCAGAACATGATCAATCGTAGAGAGAGAATCCACTTGGTGCGTTAAAGGACAGGCAGCATCTCCTCATCAAAGACTACCGGTAACCAAAAAACTCGAGTAATATAGTTGTGAACTGAGTCAACCTTTATTTTGGTATTTTTAGTTGATTACATATTATTTATGTGTAGCTGCTGTTGTAATTGTTTAATTTTTGCAGGCCTTATGTGTATGCACACAAATTGTTGTCATCAAACCATCAGTTGGATGCAAGGCTGTGTGTAGCCTTTTTTTGTAAAATGTTACATGTGTCATACATGTTCTTTGTAGCTCAGTTTTATGTTTTTTTTATTAACCTGGACAGTTTGATCTGTCATTAATGGAGTTATGTGGGTTTTCATAAGCTGACAAAATTTAAAAGGATTTATATTAGAGCAACAAGCAAACATATGTTTTCTATGCAACTGTAATTGTCAGTTGAATAAGTTATAATAAATGAGTTATTCAACATTAAGGAGTACAGTAGTTACATTTATTTTACATTACATTCGATTACATCTAGTTACATTTATAAGTTACATCTGGCCCTTCAAGGACAGCCATTATGCTGATGTGACCCTTGGTGAAAATGAGTTTGACAAGCCTGTACTATAGGCTCTGTGCACAAGCGTCGTGAATCACTTCCGCATTGACAGGGAGCATGCATTCCAGCTTCCGGTCTAGCCCCTGTCTCAGTGAAAATGGTGCTGTCTAAATGTTTACAAGAGCTGCCCAAGATAAGTATCAGCAATGTTCTTTGTATCGTTGATGCCTGGTCCCCTGCTCCGACAAGCAAACTAACAAGGGATTTAAATTGCATATCTCAAGTTTCCTGCACAACTACGAGGGTAAGTAACGTTAGTTTGATCGTTGTGTTGTTGCTACCTGTTAGCGGCTAACGTTAGCCTATTAGCAACGCAATTTTTTTTGTATACTCAGGTTATAGAAACAGCTTTTCCACACTTAAACAAAACAGCTCATATTTTGTGATCATTCTACTAACATGCTGCTTTTCTCAGTTTCATGCAAAAATCAGGACACAGATGAAGTCGTTGTCAGGGCTCTGTGTCAGGTCCATGAAGAAAGCTGAAAAACCTCACAGTTTAAGTGTAGGGTGAAGCTAGGATTGTTCAGATGACAGTTTTAAGATTGTTGGTTCAGTAACCCCACGTTCCTATTATTAATGGGGAGTTAGCTAAGATGGTAATTAATTATTAAATAAAAATAGGATGGAATTGGCTACACTTTACGAATATGTAAACAGTTGAGTTTGGCCTTGCTTGTCCCCAGTGTCCCCTTACTGTTCCCTGTTCTCACCACAGATCACAATGTCATCTGCAAACATCATAGTCCATGGGGATTCCTACCTGACCTCATCTGTTAGTCAGTCCATCACCAGAGCAAACAAGAAGGGGCTCAGAGCCGATCCTTGATGCACTCCCACCTCCACCTTGAAGCTATCTGTCACTCCTACAGCACATCTCACCACTGTCCTGCTGTCCTCATACATGTCCTGTACCAGTCTAACATACTTTTCTGCCACTCCAGATTTCCTCATGCAATACCACACCTCCTCTCTTGGCACCCTGTCATATGCTTTTTCTAAATCCACAAACACACAATGGAGTTCTTTCTGACCCTCTCTGTACTTCTCTATCAACATCCTCAAAGCAAAGATGGCATCTGTGGTGCTCTTTCTTGGCATGAAACCATACTGCTGCTCACAGATAGTCACCTCTTGTCTAAGTCTTGCTTCCACAACTCTCTCCCAGATCTTCATCGTGTGGCTCATCAACTTAATTCCCCTGTAGTTGCTACAACTCTGTACATCACCCTTGTTCTTAAAAATGGGCACCAGCACACTTCTTCTCCATTCTTCAGGCATTTTCTCACCCTCAAATATTCCATTAAATATTTGAGTCCAAAACCTCACTGCCATCTCTCCAAAACATTTCCAAACCTCCACTGGTATGTCATCAGGTCCTACAGCCTTTCCCTTCTTCATTCTTTTCAGAGCTTTCCAGACTTCACCCTCACTAATCTTTCACACTTCCTGGTCCACAGATTCTATGACCTCTACTCTTCTTTCTCTTTCATTCTCTTCATTCATTAGCTCTTTAAAGTACTCCTTCCATCTTCCTGTAACAGTCTCCTCTAGTGATGTTCCGATCGATCGGCCATCGGTCAATATCTGCCGATTTTCATGAAAAGGTGTGTGATCGGCGTTTCTGATAAATGCCTTCCATTGCCGATCACAAAAACTGATAATCTAGCAGAGCTTGTGCAGCATTCAGTGTAGTGTCCCCGTCCCCCTTTCACCCCGCTCCTGGCTTCCCGCGTAGTGGGCATAAATTGCGCAGGCGCGTAGAGGGAGCAGATCATAAACAAACATGTCTGCCGTCTGGAAGTTTTTCACCGTCTGTGAAAGTGATGCCAAGTTTGCAAACTGCAAGACGTGCAACGAAAAAGTACCTCGTGGAAGAAGTACGGCAAAGTCCTTCAACACAACAAACATAATGTGGCATTTAAAGAACAACCACTTGGCAGAGTATGGTGAGTTTTCAAGACTCGCAGCAGAGAATGAAGAGACACGCGGAGCAGCAACAGTCAGACGACAGTTAACGCAGCCCACACTTGCCAACACTCGCCCGTACGAGCGTGACAGTGAGAAAGCTAAACAAATAACCCGAAAAATTATAGAATTCATCGGGCTAGATGACCAGCCGTTCTCAGTGGTGGAAGACACCGGGTTCCGCCGACTGCTCTCTCACTTGGAGCCCCGCTATGTGCTACCGGGACGTAAATATTTCACAGACGTAGCCCTGCCAGAGCTCCACCAGACTGTTTACTCTCACGTCGAAAGTCTCCTTAAAGTAAGTGTCTCATCCTCTGTGAGTTTCACAAGTGATATATGGAGCTCGGATGTCAGTCCTGTGTCGATGCTAAGTTTAACTGCTCACTGGATTGATCCAGATTTTCAACTTCAGAAAGCTGTTCTTCATGCCCAGGAGTTTTCTGGCTCCCATACTGCCGTAGCTTTAGCAGCCACATTTGAGAAAATGTTTCTAACATGGAATATTCCAAAAGAGAAGATACACGTGATCCTAAGAGATAATGCCAGAAACATGGTGAAAGCTATGACAGACGCTGGATTACCAAGTTTGGGGTGTATGGCATCGGTAGCAGCCACGTAAACCGACAGCAACCAGCTACAAATTCAGAGATGAACCGGTTGAAAAGACACGGACCGGGTATCGCGAGACTTGCTAGGTTTACAATAGGCATGTAACGTTGTAATGGGTTTACCGAACCGTTCCGGTACACCACGTTCGGTTCGGTCCACCTGCGTACCGTTTCGGTTATTTTTTCACTCATTAAACGTTCTTAACAGGGGAATATATGCACCGCGGAACAAAATTTCCTGGGCGCGTTTCAGCACGGACCTATTTTCGCGTGGCACGCGCAGCATTTAGCCGTTAGCATCTCGTGCGGTCTCCTGTTTTTGAACGTTATAACTTTCTTTTTAAAAGACGAGCGCACGCGCAGCTTGTGTGGACTTTGTTTCATGAAGACTCTGCAGCAGCTGAGTGCGTGACGCAGCAGCAACACGTCACGTGAACGCACTGGAAACTGTCATCTGAACGTGAACAGCAGCTGTATTAAAACTCCTTCATCCGAACGTGAATGAAGAGCTGTATTAAAACTTCATCTGAACGTGAACAGCAGCTGTATTAAAACTACTTCATCCGAACGTGAATGAAGAGCTGTATTAAAACTTCATCTGAACGTGAACAGCAGCTGTATTAAAACTACTTCATCCGAACGTGACCGAAGAGCTGCATTAAAACTCCTTCATCAGGTAATCACAGCGGTCCACAAGCTGTAGCCTATGAGTTTTTAAATTTCTGAATCTGTCTGAACGTTGTTATATGCGCAGGTTTTAAAGTTGCTGAGCGTCACTATGAGACATTCATCATGTCAACACTTCAAAAAGTTCAGCTCTTTATGAAAAAACTAACTGATGTTGTCAACAAGCCCTGGACCAGATTAAAGCCCTGCCTGCCATGATGAAGAGTGAGAGATTCAATTGTTCAAGAGGTATTGTTTTATTATCTAAATAATCTTTTTTTTTAAATCATAATCTTATTAACTTGTTTTTTTTAAATCTCTTTTGTTTTTTATTTCCAGTCTGTGACAGAGGTAAATCCACCTGCAGCTAAGTGATGACTGAACTGAACTCTGAACTGTTCCCACAGTCCCACCTGTCCCACCAAGAAGAAGTTGTGAGTACAGTAATGAGGACAAATACAGCCACACTGCTGCTACTGGACAAAAACTTGATTAGTTAGATTGTAAACAGTCTGTTGCTGCTTATTGTTCTGGTTCTGACTGTTATTGCATTTATTAAGATTTTTATTATTGTTAGTATAGTTTATTTATTGTAGAGTGCTGTTTATTTAAAATCAGAGTCAGAGTCAGAGAGTCTTTATTGTCATTTGCACCGCATGTGGTACATGTGATGAAAACGAGATTATGTACACGGGGTCCCAGTTACATCCAACAACAAATGCAAGAGAAAAACAGTAATAACATCTAGAATTAACTAAGAAAAACATCAACTAGTAATACACTAAGCCCTAATATAGTGGAAAAACATCATTATAAACAGCAGCACGAACATGAGTCTGTATGAGCAGATGGTCACAGATGAACACAGCAACAAGAAAACAGATCAGCATCAGCATGATGTGATATTTTGCAGTGTTTATTTTTATTTTATTTTTATTTATTCATTCATGAGTCTAACAGCCTCAGGGTAGAAGCTGTTCCTCAGTCTAGTGGTTCTACATTTGATGCTCCTCAACCTCCGTCCTGAGGGGAGTGGGGCAAAGAGTGTGTGTGCTGGGTGAGTGAGGTCTTTCATGATGCAGGTGGCTCTTTTCCTGCATCTGGAGGTGTAAATGTCTGTGATGGTGGGGAGACTGACTCCGACAGACCTCTGTGCAGCCTTCACCACTCTCTGTAGAGCTTTCCTCTCTGCAACTGTGCAGCCTCCATGCCACACGTTGATGCTGGAGCACAGGACGCTCTCCACTGCACACCTGTAGAAGGAGGTGAGAACTGGGCTGCTCAGACCAGCTCGTCTCAGCCGTCTGAGGAAGTAGTCTTTGATGACCTTTCTTGATCAGGCTGGTGGTGTTGTTGGTCATCCAAATGGGTCACTTTTATTTATTACTACAATACAATACAAACATATTTTTGGCACATTTTCAAAATAAACATTTTGTAAGTCTTTATTTTGTAAAAAAAACAAAATAAATTTGTACCGAAAAAACCCGAAAATAAACCGAACCGAGCTCTCCTTGTAGTTGAACCGAACCGAAATGTGATTTTAGCGTACCGTTACACCCCTAGTTTACAATGCGTTTCTAAAACAACGCGAGAGCGAAGCTGTTCTCACGCATGCGCCATAGCTCACCAAGAGGACGAGCATGGAGAGAAGCATGGATGTAAATAGTAGCTAGCCGCGCTAGCGAGTCACCGCGAAAGATTTTCAACACATCAGCCAGACAAAAATCTAAAGTGTGGAACGTTTTCGGGTTTTACTAGAAGGACGGAAAACTCGACAAAAGCCACGCTATTTGTAAGCTATGCAGCGCACCTCCGAAGTACACTGGTAGCACAACAAACCTCGACCAACAACTTTTCAAGCCTCACAACAACGAGCAGGATCATGCAGCTGCCACACACAAAGCGACGGGTAACGTTATCACTAAATTTTACGGGCAACTCAGTGATAGTTCACGAGCTACACAGGCCTTGAAGATCTCTTCCACACTGTTTTAAGTCCCTGCCCTTCCTCAGTAGCAGTGATAACTCCTGTCAATGAGCCCACAGAATGGGTGAACAGTCTTGTTGTTACACAGAAGAATAAACACGTTGTTGGACCCGAACTGCGTTGTCTCAGCCTTCACCTATAATATAAGCTGCATGACTATGACCCACAGCCATACAAGATTAATAAGAAGCATAAAGCTACAACAGTAGCCATGATGCAGAGAGGACATTCACAAGCCTATCAGCAGAAGCAACATCCCTGTATCACAAGGTAAATCCCCCAACACACTGTCAAAATACATCTTACAGTGCATTCGGTTACAGACGGTTGTGTTTTGTTGCTGTCACTAGATTTATTCTGCCTACTGTTTTTTGATTGTTTACACTGCATTTAACCATACTGTACACTAAATGTAATGTCATGTTTTATTTCTAGGTAACGGGGGATTCAGTTCAGAGAGGTCCAGGAAATATTAAAGCATGCAATAAGGGTAAAAAATAAACTACCAAAAAGTGAAACAGTAATTATTAGGGGTGTAACGGTACGCTAAAATCACATTTCGGTTCGGTTCAATTACAAGGAGGGCTCGGTTCGGTTTATTTTCGGTTTATTTTCGGTACAAAAAAAAAAGACAAAATAAAGACTTACAAAATGTTTATTTTGAAAATATGCCAAAAATATGTTTGTATTGTATTGTAGTAATAAATAAAAGTGACCCATTTGGATGATATTTTAAATAAACAGCACTCTACAATAAATAAATTATATTAAAAATAATAAAAATCTTAATGAATACAATAACAGTCAGAACCAGAACAATAAGCAGCAACAGACTGTTTACAATCTTAACTAATAAAGTTTTTGTCCAGTAGCACCAGTGTGGCTGTATTTGTCCTCATTACTCACAACCTCTTCTTGGTGGGACTGGTCCTGGAACAGTTCCAGAGTTCAATTCAGTCATCACACACTTCTTAGCTGCAGCAGGTGATCTCTGGTGGATTTCCCTGAAGTGGAAGGAGAGCAGCTACCTCTGTAACTGGAAATACTGGAAATAAAACACAGAGGTAAAAAAATAAGTTAATAAGATTATAATTTTAAATAATAATAAATTATAAATAATAATTATAATAAAATAACAATACCTCTTGAACGGTTGAATATCTCACTCATCATCAGGGCAGGGTTTAAATCAGCTCCAGGACTTGTTGACCATCAGTTTTAGTTTTTTCATAAAGAGCTGAACTTTTTGACTTAAGTGTTGACGTGATGGATGTCTCATAGCAAGGATCAACTGTGCATTAAAAACTTTCAGACTTAGATTCAGAGCTTTAAAAACTCATACAGTTTGTGTTATTGATCTGGACCCATCTAAATTACCTGATGAAGTTGTTTAAATGCAGCTGTGTTGTTAGCGCACTTTGTAGAAGTTGTTTAAATGCAGCTGTGTGGTTAGCGTACTTTGTAACAGCTCGTTCACGTTCTGATGACGTAGTTTCCAGCGCGTTCACGTTAGACGTGTTGCTGCTGCAGATCCAGTCTTCATGAAAAAACGTCCACACACACAGCTTTGTGCGCTCGTCTTTTAACAAGAAAACCATAACGTTAACAAACAGGAAACCGCAGCGAGAAGCTAACGGCTAATGCTGCGCGTGCTGCGAGATAATAGCTCCGTGCTGAAACGCGCCCAGGAAATTTTGTTCCGCGGCGCACATATTAACATTCAATGAGTGAAAAAATAACCGTTTCGGTACAGCACGTTCGGTTCGGTCCACCTCCGTACCTTTTCGGTTCGGTACACCAACTACAACCGTTACATGCCTAGTAATTATAATATTTACAAAGTTTCTGAAGAAAAAAATAGTAAACAACATGGTAGAATTTTAACGGTGAAGCAGGATGAATTTGTGTGAATAACTATTTCAAGGTAGTAATGAAATATAAGCTAAAATGCACATGATCTATATTGCACATAACTACCAAACTACAGGTTGTGTGACAGGTTATTGCACAGTGGGTTATTGCACAGCGGGTTATTGCACAGGAGCTTTGTGCTTAGCTTATTCCTGGGTTTTTTTCCTAGTGATTTTTATTTTATTACATGCTGCTGTAACCATTTGTGCCTTTTATATTTTTTCTGTATTTTCTGTAGGAAATTTTCTTTTAGCTGGTCTTTTTAGGTCCATGTTTAAAAATAAACACATTTAACATGTGATTATTTTGTTTGGCTTTTTACTTTATTTTTACCAGTGCTTTACAGCACCCTTTTAGATATGATATGTGGACTTTTACAAATTTAAAAATGCTCTAAGAATGTCACATTTATAGAAATTGTCCTTTTTCTTTCATAATGAAATATTTGTCTGGTACATCAACAAATGTTAAAACGTAGAATTATTTGAAGTTTAATCGAATCGAACCAAATCGCATTTACACTGCATTGAATCGTTCCGGTTTTTAAATAAATCGTTTTTGAACCGAATCGTAACCTTTGTATCTAGATGTGTGAATCGAATCGTCTGTCACACACAGATGTACAACCCTAATTGGAATACTGGAAGACTAATAAGGAACGGTTTCCGGACCTTGCTAGAGTAGCAAGAGCTTACCTGTCTGCACCCTGCACAAGTGTGGAGAGTGAGCACTTATTCAGTGCTGCATCCAACTTTGTGGATGAACACAGGAATAGACTCCCGACTGAAAAAGCTGAGATGCTCCTGTTTATTAAGAAGAATCTTCCCACAATGCTTATCAGCAAGTCATAAGGACTTGGCATTCTTAATGCTGTGTTCAACATTGTTCCCTGTTCAAAGCAAATGCACTTTAATTTTGCTGCTGTTTCTCTGTTTTAAGGTCTTTAAGACCATATGTTATTTAAGTAGCAAATGGGGTATTTTATTTTATATAAGAAGTAACAGATGTGTTTTTTTTATTGAAAGTAAGGTAAACATTTAGTTTTTTTCTTTGATAATGCACAATGTTTGCTGATGCACAAAACAGCAATTCTTGCTCTCAGGTATTTTTGATTTTGTAATGTATGGTTATTTATTTGAATGCACTCACTTTCACTTTATTTTTTTTACTTTATTTAGGCAATGTTGTGACATTTATTTGACTTTGCACTATTTAGCCTGTTGAGAGCTACACTATTTTCAGTCTTTTAAAGACTGTGTTACTAAGTTAAATTTAAGGTTGTTTTTTTTTTACTTTTAACTGAATAGTTGTTGCATTGTCCCTGCAAGTTTGTCTGCATTTGTTCTCTGAAAAAAATGAGTAAAAATATGTTTTTGTCTAAATAATAATAATAATAATAATAATAATAATAATAATAATAATAATGAATTCAATTTATAACGCACTTTTCATTAGTGAAAATATCAAAGTGCTACACACATTGAATGCTACACACATTCATACACCGGTAGCAGCAGACTACCATGCAAGGTGCTTTCCAGTCCTACCGGGAGCAACTCACGGTTAACCCCGGCTTTACACTGCACGCGGCTCCGCCCCGCTCCGGTCCGCAGGTCGCAGCTGAGCGAGTCCAAAGCCCACTGCCTCCGCTCCGCTCAGGTCCACCTGGATGCGCCGCTCCAAGACACGTGCGAGATCGCGCGATAAATCAAGTGAAGTCAGAACAAAACAATTCATTCGGTGGAAGAAGGAGAACAACTGTAGAGAGACTGCTGCCTTGATCTTCTCTCGTAAATAAGCTACATGGTTTGAGCAACAGGAAGTGATGTTTACATTTCAGAATAAAATACGTTTTTATTTATTTATTTCTTGTATTGCGTTTGTAGGCGTAGTCATAGTCATAAATATAATAGTTTAGTCATAGAATAGTCATAAATGATAGTTTGACAGCATTTTTGTACAAATAAATCCGTATAGAGCTAGGATTAGTCCGCCCGTGGTGATTTTATTTTGTAAATACGGAAGTTGTGCTCGTTCCTTTTCCTGTTGGTGCGACGTAATCTTCAAAAGTTGACTCCGGCACAGCTCCGTCATCCGGCAGAAATAGAAAAATTTCTAATTTTGACGGACTGCCGTCCGCTCTCCGCAGCTCGCCGCCGCCGTGCGGAGCCAGTGTAAATTCTGTCATTGATTATAATGGGTGCGTATTTGCTGCGGAGGTCGGACCGGAGCGGGGCGGAGCCGCAACGCATGTGGTGTAAGGGGTAAGTGTCTTGCCCAAGGACACAACGACACATGGTGTGGGGAACCGGGATTTGAACTGCCAACCTTCCGATCGGGGGACGACTGCCATTACCACTACGCCACGGCCGCCCTTAAATTATGGTGATTTTATGGTTCTTTTCAGATCTTGTAGCCAGAAGCAGCACTCATAACTAAACCAATTAAGTTACAGTCAATCCATCTGATCGGTATCGGTGATCGGCACTCATAGGTGATCGGTATCGGAATCGGCAGCATAAAATCTGATTGGAGCATCCCTAGTCTCCTCACTTGTTAGAACATTACCATTCCCATCTTCGTCTGTGCATGGGAAACATACGCAGATGACAAGATTAGACAATTATTATTATTATTATTAATAAGCCTAACCTGCTGCACATCCTTTCCAGCATGATCCCTCGGTCTTGCCAAACTGGAACAAGACTTCTCTACCTCTTTAGTGTCCAGTCTCCCATACAACTCATTGTACGCCCTCTGCTTTGCCTTAGCTACTTCCCTACTGTATTTGCTCTACGTCCCATCTCCTTATATTCCTTTCTCCTCTCTTCAGTCTTCTCACTGTCATATTTCTTCTTGGCTAATCTCTTTCTTTGAATAGCACCCTGCACTTCACTCTTCCACCACCAGGTTTCCTTATCATCCATTTTCTGTCCAGATGACACACCTCTAAGTAGTTGTGTGTGGCTCATAAGACCTGAATGGTATTGAGAAAAAACACAGATTTATGAAATATTAAATTGTGAAAAATTACAAACTGCATAAAAATTATAAATAAAAAGCTGTGCCTCATAGGCCTGGTCTTGGAGAGTAGTTTGATGTAAGTTTTGTGTGGGTGGCTCATAAGACCTGAACGGTATTGAGCAAAAACAGTGATTTATGAATTAATAAATTGTGAAAAATTCCAAAATGCATAAAAATGATAAATGAAAAGCTGTGCCTCGTAGGCCTGGCCTTGGAGAGTAGTTTGATGTAAGTTTTGTGTGGGTGTCTCAAAAGACCTGAATGGTATTGAGCAAAAACACAGATTTATGAAATATTAAATTGTGAAAAATCACAAAATGCATAAAAATTGAGAAATAAACAGCTGTGCCTCGCAGAACTGGTCTTGGAGAGTAGTTTGATGTAAGATTTGTGTGGGGGGCTCAAATCATGTAATATATATTATTTTTTGTTTCTGAAGAGTGACGCGTTCGAAAATTTGTTGACGGTCCCTAAGCGAACCATGACGTCTCTGGGTAGGGGCAGACTTAGCGCGGCTGCCCAAGATCAGACTCCATGAAGCGGACTGACGAGAGCAACGCACCGGTGAAGACACGGAGCTCGAATATCCACGTCCAACTTAAAACTACGTTCACTGCGGTCGATACATCTCTAATAGTTGTTTACTTCCTCTCAAATAAGGAGCTCTCCTAAAGGCTGAGTGAAAGTCGCGCTTTGGTCCACAGG
>JBBPBX010018656.1:17321-34756 GCA_038048925.1 Garcialebias charrua | reverse complement strand
ATAATCTGTCAATAATCTATCAATAATCTGTCAATAATCTATCAATAATCTGTCAATAATCTATCAATAATCTGTCAATAATCTATCAATAATCTGTCAATAATCTATCAATAATCTATCAATAATCTGTCAATAATCTATCAATAATCTGTCAATAATCTATCAATAATCTGTCAATAATCTATCAATAATCTGTCAATAATCTATCAATAATCTGTCAATAATCTGTCAATAATCTATCAATAATCTGTCAATAATCTATCAATAATCTGTCAATAATCTATCAATAATCTGTCAATAATCTATCAATAATCTGTCAATAATCTGTCAATAATCTATCAATAATCTGTCAATAATCTATCAATAATCTGTCAATAATCTATCAATAATCTGTCAATAATCTGTCAATAATCTATCAATAATCTGTCAATAATCTATCAATAATCTATCAATAATCTGTCAATAATCTGTCAATAATCTATCAATAATCTGTCAATAATCTATCAATAATCTGTCAATAATCTATCAATAATCTGTCAATAATCTGTCAATAATCTATCAATAATCTGTCAATAATCTATCAATAATCTGTCAATAATCTATCAATAATCTGTCAATAATCTATCAATAATCTGTCAATAATCTATCAATAATCTGTCAATAATCTGTCAATAATCTATCAATAATCTGTCAATAATCTATCAATAATCTGTCAATAATCTGTCAATAATCTATCAATAATCTGTCAATAATCTATCAATAATCTGTCAATAATCTGTCAATAATCTATCAATAATCTGTCAATAATCTATCAATAATCTGTCAATAATCTATCAATAATCTGTCAATAATCTATCAATAATCTGTCAATAATCTATCAATAATCTGTCAATAATCTATCAATAATCTGTCAATAATCTATCAATAATCTGTCAATAATCTATCAATAATCTGTCAATAATCTATCAATAATCTGTCAATAATCTGTCAATAATCTGTCAATAATCTATCAATAATCTGTCAATAATCTATCAATAATCTGTCAATAATCTGTCAATAATCTGTCAATAATCTGTCAATAATCTATCAATAATCTGTCAATAATCTATCAATAATCTGTCAATAATCTGTCAATAATCTATCAATAATCTGTCAATAATCTATCAATAATCTGTCAATAATCTATCAATAATCTGTCAATAATCTATCAATAATCTGTCAATAATCTATCAATAATCTGTCAATAATCTATCAATAATCTGTCAATAATCTATCAATAATCTGTCAATAATCTATCAATAATCTGTCAATAATCTATCAATAATCTGTCAATAATCTATCAATAATCTGTCAATAATCTATCAATAATCTGTCAATAATCTATCAATAATCTATCAATAATCTGTCAATAATCTGTCAATAATCTATCAATAATCTGTCAATAATCTATCAATAATCTGTCAATAATCTGTCAATAATCTGTCAATAATCTGTCAATAATCTATCAATAATCTGTCAATAATCTATCAATAATCTGTCAATAATCTATCAATAATCTGTCAATAATCTGTGGAGACAGAAAGAGAGACTTACTGCGTTGCTTTTGCTGTTTTAGGCCGGAGATTTACCCCTGAAGTCGGGTGGAGTGATCCCTAAAGCTAATTCTCTGAGCAACCTGGATCAAGACAAGACCTTCAGGTAAATCTGTTTTCATCCACAAAAAATTCATCATCTTTACCCACTTCTTCCTTTTCGGGTCGCGGGGGTCACTGGTGCGAGAGGCGGGGGACACCTGGACATGGCTCCAGTCCATTACAGGGACACATAGAGACAAATGAGACAACCATTCACTCTCACCTAGAGACAAGTTAGTTACCAATCAGACTGACATTATTAACCTTTGTTTGACCTTTGTTTGACCTTTGTTTGACCTTTGTTTGACCAGGCAAATCCCATCGAGATCACAGATCTCTTTTTCAAGGGAGGCCTGAAGGCAGACTAACATGCATGTTTTTGGTCTGTGGGAGAAAACCCACGCAGCACGGAGGGAACATGTGAACTCCACACAGAAAGTCAGAGATTCTTTATTGTCGTTTGAGCGAAACTATGTACACAGGGTCCCAGTTACATCCAACAATAAAATGAGTTACATCCAACAATAAAATGTAAAAACTAAAAATGCACCAAGCATTAATAGCATAAAAACATTACGTCGAACAGCAGCACGAACAGACCAGGATTTGAACCTGCTTACTGAGAGGCAGCAGCTCTACCAACTGCACCGCCCACAAAAAAAATAGAAATTTAACATGTTTCTTTCTTGGTCTGTGCCTTCAAAACTTGTGTTCTTTACCTTGTTCAAATGATCGTCTTGTATTTATCTTGTCTCGTCATCTTGTTAATCAGAGCTCCAGAGCCTCAGAAGCCACAGCCCATGGCAGATGATGACATCGTTCGCTCCAACCATTACGATCCTGAGGATGATGATGATTACTACAGGAAACAGCTGTCTTACTTTGACAGACTTCAAGCCGGCCCAAACAAGCCCCAAGCACAAACAACCCACAGCTACCCCAGGTGATAGTCCCACCCATGTTTGTATTACTACGTTAATGAAAGTAGCTGTTTTTACATGTTGGTTTCACCTCATCAGAGTAACACAGGCTCCTGAAGCTGCTGCAGTTTGTTTTTACTCATTCACGCACGCTTTACGAAAGTGCCACGCCGTTGTGTTCTGACACACATCAGGCCAACGTCACAGATTCAGCAGAGTGGACAGCAGTTTGAGTAAATGGTAAATGGACTGTACTTATCCACAGTATTCCTATGCCCCATGATGCTTTGCGCGAAATGTGCACACGACTTCCGGTTGACCGGAAACCCCGTTTGTTTACATGCGAGTAATACAGTTGAAGACAGTCCAAACTTTGTTGTTTTAGTTCATTAAAAATGTGGGAACACCACTCGTTTTGTTAAAAGAGGAGGGACAAATAAAAAGAAATTACAGATGTTACCTGATCGCGCAGACATAATTTAAAAATAACGCGTTTGCTCCGGCCTCTCGGCTAAGGTTTGTTAGCAGCTATCTCGGCTAAAGATACCAGTCGCGTCTGAGATCTATCGTTTTAAGACAGTAAATCTTCCAAAACTCTCATTAATAAACCCTCCCTGAATAAAAAGAAATTACAGATGTTACCTGATCGCGCAGACACAGCCATAGAGAAGGATGCAGGAACACTCTTTCTTTGTTTTGGGTCCGTGTTGAAAACACTGTTGTTTTAGCCAAAGATTTAGCTTGGTCCGGTTGTTGGTGCAGCCGCGAACAGCACAGCAGGTACCTGAACCCCGGTAGGACATTTCTGTAAACGTTCCGTTTAAACAAAAGCTGTGTTTGCTCCGATAAAATTAATGAAAATAACTTTCAAAAACACCCGCGATCCATACTCCGCCTATGGAATACAGGCACTTCCGGTGTCGGACAGGAAGTTCAATGCACATTCGCTTCTACAGTGACACCCCCAGGAATACTGTGGATACAGGTTAACACAGAGTTAACAGTACAATGAAGTGCTCAGGATGAGAAGATCCGATTTGACTTGCTAAAAATCAAACTATACTAAAAGCATGCAAAGTGAAAAAGTAATTACCGGTATAATATTCACAAAGTCCTGAAGAGAGACAGTAAACATGGTTGGATATACAGTAATGATGCAGCAGGATGAATTTGAATGAACTACTGTAAGTATTTCAAACTAGTAATACAGTACAAGCTAACATGCACATAGTTATATATATATATATATATATATATATATAATATATATATATATATATATATATACACTACACATAATCAACATTACACAGGTTGTGTGACAGGTTATTGCACAAGTAGTGACATTGAGATTGAATTATTAGTTATTACCAGTTGTTCAGTGTTATTTAGTGGTTGACGGGGTGGTGTGGTTAAATAATCAATAAATTCATTCATTCAACCTGTATAAATAAAGGTTGAATGAATGAATTTATTGATTATTTAACCACACCACCCCGTCAACCCATATCCTGCAGCCCGTTGAGTTCTTCCTGTTCTTAAATGACCTTGACCTTGGATGAAAGCAACGGGACCTTGCTGACCGGTACGGTGTCCATCAGTCCACGGTCAGGGCCAGGCGGATTATCACTGCAACTTTTTATTGACAGTACTCGGCTCAATTAGGACCCGATACCTGAAGAGCAGATGCATAAAAATCTACCTGCAGACTTCAGGACTACTGTACCCTGACACTACAGTCACACTACTTACTACTTGTAAGAAAATAAAATGTTCAAAACATTCTGACTTTGTCTTCTTATTATCACCCAAAAAAATGTGTATGTTGATTTAAGACAGGCTTAGAGTTCAGTTTTATTTTAGCCAGTTTATTAAAAACAAATTTGATGATGATGTTACATTACTGTAGAAAACGTTTGAGGCACAAGATTTAAACAGTTTATAGCATTACAGCTTCTGACTTTAAGTCACAGCTTCCTCGACAGCTAATGGAGATTTAAAAACATTAATCAGTCAGACAAAGGTAAGTGATGAAGCAGCTCTTCTGTTCAACCATCCACATGGATCACATGTCCTTCGTCATCAGTGGAGAGTGTTTGGATCCGATCTCGGCTCACAAACATCCAGGCTGGACCAGCTGGCTCCCTCCTCATCATCATCACTACGGTGTCCTGTCCAGTGAAAGAAAACATCTCTTATTAAGAGCTGCTATAAACAGTGAGATTCACAAAACCATATAGCAGACATGTGTTGAATATAAAGAGTTTATATTGTCTGATATTTAACTTCAACTCAAGTTTTGTACACAAACTTAAATTAAAATAATTAAATTAAAATAACTTGTTTCTAACTCTGCTCTAAATCTTCTGCCTCCTTGTTTGAAACTGAACTGTCAGGTGCCTTTGACTCAAACAGTGGGGCTTCTGGCTGCTCCTCATGGACTGTAAACACTCAGCCCTGACTTCTCCTGCCTCCTTGTTTGAAACTAAACATTTGTGTTAAAGGGGACCACACATGCAAAATTCACTTTTTAATGTTTTTTTACTAAACTTTGGGTACAGGTAACCCCCGATTTACGAACGAGTTTGGGACCTAAGAACGGTTCGCAGGTCGATCTGTTCGCAGGTCAGACCTTCCGTACCCTCGTCACTTGGGGATGTCCTGTATTTATTTATTTTTTTGTGGTACCAAGTACTGTACAGTACGTACTTCGCCTATCCTAACACACCTAACACAGTGTAATTAATTAATAGTAGCTGATCTAAACCATGATAGCTTACATACCAGGTGCATATAGGTAAGGCTTAATGTAAAATCCCAATCATAAGCCCACCTTAAAAAACCACATAATTGCATGACACATAGAACCAGAGTGGCACTGACTGGAAACCAACCAGCCAACAACCTTCGATGTGGGGACCTGCAGCTCCAACGCTTGGTCTTCAACCTTCGTCCAAGGGCCGCCTCCTCTGCGTCAATCGAGGGATCCCCTCTACATGCTGATTATGAAAACAATTGTTGCTGATCAATCAACAAAACTAATCGTTGTGGAATTACTGCTGTGGAATTACCGCTGTGGATTATAAGACTTTGTTTTCCAAGAGTTAACAGACTTTGTTTTCCAAAGGATTAAAAGCTTTTCGCAATGGGATTACCTCCGAACAGTATGGAATTTCCAAAAACTTTATGGGATTATAATTTTTGATTTTTCTTTTCCACTTGCTGGATTACTTCAAGATCAAAGACAGTTCAAGGTTTCCTTTCGTGTTGGACCCCATCCCCAAGGACTGGCGATGGCTTCCAAAAGGGGGGAGATGTAGTGGACCTACCCAGGGTCAAACTAAGGTTTTTGAACTGTCCAGTGATGACCTTTACTGACCTCTCAGTAAAGCAAGACATTTACTACAAAATCATTCATTTAGCTATAATCTGATAAATATAGTCACCAAAAGAGACTATTTCTATCTTTGATTTTATTCTAATGTGATCAAAAGAATAACTTTTGTCATTTTCATGATGTGTGCTTTTAAGCTGTGTCATTCTCCAAGAGTTAAACTGTGCACTGCTGTGTTTAAAGGTGAAGCCTTCGGGTCACAGAGACCGGACGGTTTTGTTTAGAAACTCAGAGACAGTCTCATGAGCAAGGCTCCAGCGTTATCTGTCTTTTTTCCTAAACATTTCTCTCTGCTGCTGGTTTTAACCTTGGGTATGATAAGACAAATGAACTCCTCTCTTGGATCCTGCTTTAAGTTCTAAGCTTTTGCTGAAAGGCTTCAGAGAGTTGCTGGGAACTTCAAGAGATGTGAACTTTCCCAAGAGCTGGACACGTGTGGTCAAGAGTTAACGACCGGCGTCTTCAGCTAAGGACTGATAACATGTTGTTATGGGTCCACTTTTAAGGAGCAGAGCTCTCAAACTTTGTTATTCCTTCCTGGAATAAATTATCTTGAGCCAAGAAACCACGACTGTCACGGCTTCTGCCGACGAAAGCGAGTATCACCGACACCGACAAGGTAAACACGTCTGGAGTCCAGCTTGGACTTGCGGGACCGACGACTCGTCAGTCCAAGGCTGACCACAGCTCTTTGCCAGAACCAAGGCGGACGTCTTAAGGTAAAGGAGCAGCTGTTTGCTTACTGGAGGTGTGATGATATCTTAGCTGGACGCGTACGGAAGAGTGTCATCTGGTTTCATAAATGCAAGATAAACTTCCTCTCTTAACCTCCCAATTCTTCTTAAATCTTTCCTCCTATTATTTCCCCTCTCAATCTAAGCTGGAAACTATTTTAAGTTTAAAGTGCCCACAGACTAAATATGTTAACATCCAATATTTATGTCTGTTGTGTTCAATTTAAGTGTGCTGACGTATTAATTTGAAAGAAAGTGAAATCATGTCAATCAAGTGTAATGGTGTTAATTTAGTTGATTTATTTTAAATAAATGGTAGTGTCGCCTGGCATACCAAACTAAGTCAATGTCCATTGTCACTTAATGGCTCTGTTTATTTATCCATCATAAAGATCACAGAAATATTGGGTAAACTGAAAAAGAACAGAATCCGTGAATTTACTATTCAATCTGAATAAGTAGATTAATTAAGGATAAAGAGGTCAGTATTAATATTGACCTCCTCATAATTCTTACATCTGGTGGCCTCGTACGTGGTTCTGAAAGTTTATTGATATCTGTGGTCTCAGTCATGAACTGTAACGTCATGTTTGCATATTAGGATCCAAGTTTTAGACTCTAACAGATTAATTATTTTGGCTGGAAAAGTGTTCAGAACGATTGCAGGACTGCAGTTAATGACATTTGAAGCTGAAATTGTTATTTGTTCAACTTTTGAAACGCTATAAGTAGTTTGGTGGGGATCTGTCTCGCTGTGTGGGAAGTGTCTGGTGGTTCTGATAAGGACCCGGTCCAGATTACGTTGCACGAGCTGAGGCAATCTCACTGCAAAATGACCGCCGAGTCAAAAGCCTGAAAGCTATAATTTAACATCTACAAGATTGCTGTTGTGGTATTTTACATGTTAGAGCAGGTCATAGAAGCATATTACTGTTAGAACGTGTCGGATAGTGGTTCTGTTCAGACCCGTTTCTGCTCCACGACGAAGTGGACCGGAACCGACCTTTACGCGCTCCGAGTGAGTCCGTGTTTGTTCAACAGCTGCAGTGCTGTGTTACTGAGCGTAACTAAGTTGGCCTGTCTAGGTGTGTTCGCCGCATGTTTCAGAGTTTTGGGGAGTTAAATTGAAGCGTTTGAGTTGTTTTAAGAGTCTATAAAGTTGTGGTCTGTTGTGCGAGCTAACGTTAGAGCTACGTGTCCAAGTACACGTTTGTTTATGAGCTGTGATTGGATGAAACGAGAGCTGGGAGCTGTCAATCACTCGTAGCGAACGCTGATTCGCTGTAGTGGGAACGCACGCCGTTGCGACCAACCCACTTTGTCGTCATTTCCGGTACTTCATTGGTCGAAGGTTAGAAAACTACATTTACCATGGTTGCTTGGGAAAAGGACTACAAGCACTGTGATTGATTGGTTGACGTCACGTATCTGTGTAGCGAGCTCCGCCTCGCTCAGCACAGCAGAGCTGGTGACGCGCTGCGTCGACCCGCCTATTTGTGTCGTCATTTCCTGGTGCACTTTGAGTGACGAACAGTCACGTTCACAAAAAACATCATAAAAAGTCAGCATTTTATGGTGAGTTACCAGCTTTTAAAATTGTTCTGTACGCAAACAAGAACTCCTGTTTATTCTAAATACAACTTTTAGTATAACAGAGGTACAGACACACAATTTGTGCTCATTTTAAATACTGAAGAGATTTAAAATAACACTCAAAAAGCATTTTTATTTGATTTTCAAATTAAATAAAAAAAAAAGGATGGAGAACAGAGCATTTCCACATTAAGCTCATCACATCGCTGAATTTTAAACAGAATTGGTGTGCACAACTGCACACTTTTAGTTAAAAATGGCATTTTTAACGTTTTTCTGTGTAAATTTGATGACTCCAGTTTATTTTAAATAAAAAGTTTAAAATAACAAACAAAAAGCATCTGCTGACTTGATTTTCACAAAAATCAAAACAAAGATAGCAGAACAAATTTGAGGATGTCAAATGACAACAAATTAATAAAAATCACTGATTTTTATTTGGAATAACATCTGTAATGTTATGTTGAGCATACAAAAACTCCAGTTTATTTTAAATAAAAAAATATTTAAAATAACAAACAAGTAATCCTATTTTCACTCCTGATAACTGTCAAATGCAGTACAAAATCAGTTTCACTGAGACTGCAAGACATCTTTTTAAAGGCATGCTCAAGCAGCATCCTGTCACATTTTAGTGAAGTCATTGCATTTAAGTCAGCCCTCTTTTATAAGCGTTTGAGTAAGAAAAACGGAAATCAGGCTGCTTGGGTTAGTTAGTAACTGTTGTTTGAACGTAAGTTCTATTTTAAAGTTAACACTGCAAGAGTGCATTTAACTTTTACAAAGTTCATTGAGGGTAAAAACCTGAAATAAGGTACCTATGAATACTTATTACACAGTGAAACGCGTAAACCTCAGCTGATTAGTTTATTTGACTCAGTGCTACATTAAAAGTGAATATTTATTTGCAAACACTAACATGAGAACAATCTTTTGATTTTTTTCACACAAAATCAAAACTAAAAGATGGGAGATAACAATTATGATCAAGCTTTACAGCTGCTCACAGCAAAGCTTGAATCGTTAAGGCTTAGTAACATTCGCAGAAGAGAAAATTTTCAACAAGAACAACTTGAGTTAAAAAGTGAGATTGAGCAATTAAAAATAAAACGGCGTGCTATAAATGGTTTTGATGTTCGTCAACTCCCTGACCCGATCTGGTTAAAAACAAAACCAGAGCGTGAACTACATTACCAAGACAAGGTCAAATCCCACTCGCTGGAGCTGGAAGGGACAAGTTCATCAACTCCCTCTCCTAAAAAAGGCGAGAAGAAACATGTTTTTCGAACTAAAAAACCACGACATGAAGGTGTCCGCTGGAACAATGAGCCAGAGTGGCTCAGACAAGACCCAGAGTACATAAAACGATTTCAAAGGACGAGCACACGTCCTGTCCCTGCACCTCGGACGAAGCTGCCCGAGATAAGCAAAAAACCACAAACGGTGGACGCCCGCTCTTTAAGTGACCCTCCGCGGTCTACACCGAGCAAAGCTCCTGCCCCTGCACTGCGGACTGGACAGTCCGGGAGTAGCAAAAGGTCACAGAAGTTCCAGGAAAAAGGCAACGCACCACTAAGCTCTGAGGAGATAGTGGACAAAAGTTGGTTGTTTGAAAACTTGAATGATACAGAGGATGACCGAACTGGTACAATGCATGACGTTGTCTTTGATGACTCAGAGCACATAAATAACCAACTGATAAGGCAGAAGTGCAAACGACTAACAGAAAAACTTCTCAAAGAAGGCCTTGAGTTACAACATCGGTTTAAACAATCAATGATGAAACAGAGCGCTGTAACTGCTTTTGAGGCTCACATGCAAAACAAAACACCCTCTGAGGTGTGCCCAGGTCAAAAGGTCGTATCACAGTCGCAAAAAATAGGCGAGGTTCACTCTCCTATAGACAGCGAGGATAAACACCGTCGTCTCAAAGGTCCTCTGACCTCAGAAGTGGTGGAGAACACGCGTCGGTTGTTAAAAGAGTTGGATAATACTAGCAAGAATGAACAAGATTTTCAAACTGACATACACCGAAATGTTGGTACCAGTTGGAACAGTGACTCAAAATGGTTTAAAGGGAGCCCCGCCCCTGAAGCACCTCAGATTGAAAAATCTGAGACAAGCAACGAACCACAAAAGGTAGGTGTTCACTCTCTAAGAGACCCACAACGGTTCAGATCGAACCAGATGGGTGAAAACCAAGGTCCATCGGTGGGTGGACTTCAAAAGAAATTGAAGGATGGGGACCTATACTCATGTAACTATGCGTTGTCCCAACAGACACCCCCGAGCCTTGGAACTGCACCTCCCGCGCCTCGAACAGAACAGTTCGAGACAGGCAAAGAGTCACGAATGTCCCGGAATAATGGCCCAACACCTCTATGCTCGGAAGAGACAGAGGAAGTAAGTAGTTTGTCAGTAGATTTGAATGTTACTGTGCTTGACCAACCTGATACAATGAGTGGCGTTATCATTGATAATGACACTATCAACATTGACCAACCTGGAGCGATGTGTAGCACTGTCTTTCACAAAGACTCAGAGCACACAAATAACTCAGCGCACACTACTTCTGACATTGCCATGGATGTTGACAGCAAACCAACTGCTGATAGTCAACAACATCCTGAAGGTCATGATGCTGACAGCCAACAAGATGCTGACAGTAAGCAAGATTACACAGACAGAGTCACACGTGAACAGAAACGTGGGCCAAGACCTGTGAGGTTTCTGTGTAACTTTATACAAAGGGGGGTGGCTAAGAAAGCTTACCTGCCTATCACACTGGAAGGTGTCCTTGAGCGTGAAGCCCTCCTGGATGGCAGTTCTGATATAACTATTATGTCGGCCAAGCTGTTCGAGGAGCTGAGGACCGCCGCTAACGGTGTTGACAGGCAAATACCCTTTGAGAAATGTGCTATTGAGCTACAGGGTCTCGCAGAGACGAGAACAACCCTAACAGCTATGGCTATGGTTCACATGCAGATTGGCGAAATGACACTACACCACCCGGTGTACGTGTCTAAACTTGACTCATTCCCATTTTTGGTTGGCCAAGATTTTATAAACCGCTTCAACGCGATTATAGATTATGGTCGACGGAAAATGTGGAGCACAGTGAGAAAACCCCTGCCAATAAAAGTGCTTCCTAGTTGCGATACAGACTGCCTAACCGCAGGTACCGCAGAGGACACAAGGGACTGCTCATCCGAGGACGAGAGCCCGGTAAGTGAACCTTCAACTACAGGTGAGACAGAAGAGACCCAAAAGTTGGACCAAACTCTGGCCCAACAAGAGAACCTCCTCTGTGAGCTGACACATTCAGCACTCCCTGACCACTGCCTACCACAGGTAGTGAAAGGTGTTGAGATCCAAGGATCCCACACCGAAGACGCTGTACTGTCCTCTGAGACAGGTAATTCGGCAATCAACCAAGCTTTCAATGAAACCTTGGTTCAAGGGCATCTGAGTCCAGAAAATGACAGTCAACCAAACGCTGACAGTCACTTGGACATCATTGTTGCAGATTACGAGGACCCCTCATCAGACATGAAGGGGGCAAACTCACATTACCTACCACAGGTAGAGAAAGGTGTGGAGATCCAAGGACCCCACACCGAGGTTGCTGTACTGTCCCCTGGGACAGGTAAATCGGCTATCTGCCAAGCTTTCGATGAAACCTTGGTTCAGGAACATTTGAGCCTAGAACTAGTCAGAAATGACATAGTTTTTACAGACTCAAAGGACCCCTCCTCCAACAAAAGGGGGGTGTACTCTCACTCTCTACCACAGGTAGTAGACTGTGTGGAGGTCCGAGGATCCCACCCCACAGACGCTATACTGTCCTCTGGGACAGGTAATTCAGCCATCAGCCAAGCTTTCGATGAAACCTTGGTTCAAGAGCTTTTGAGTATAGAACTACTCAGAGATGACATAGTTCTTACAGACTCAAAGAGCACCTCTTCAGTCATGAAGTGGGAAGACACACATCACAACGACAGTGACGCACCGCGGTCTGACCAGTCAGACACACCAGCGACTGCGCCGACAGTTGTGACACACCTGAATTACACGGAAAGAGGTAAACGTAAGAAGATACGTTGGCCAAAACCTAAACGATTCCTGTGTACCGTCTTCTCTCAGCTGCGCGAACAGCTTAAACTAAACGGTGGCATCCTAACTTGTGCCCATGGACGGACGTCCTCACCTGTGCTCGTGGTCCCCCATGACCAAAGGGGGGTGATGTTAGGCCATGCCAAAGACAAAGATTTGAATGTACACCTCAGAAACACTTTTGCTTTCGCCCAGAAAAACCTGGAAAAATCCGCTGAAGGACGCAAGGCGTACTATGACCAGAAGGCCTCTCACAATGAACTCCAAGTGGGAGACAGAGTCTGGTACTATACGTTCGCCCCAGCAACCGGGAAAGGAGGGTCCGAGACCGGAACTCTCGCCCGCAAACTAATGCCCAGGTGGACTGGACCTCATCTGATAACAGACAAAGTGTCCTCAGTCGTCTACGAAATCAAAATCAGCAAAGGCCGCAAAGAGCCAATTGCTAAATGGGTACATCGAAATCAGATCAAACCTTACAAGGCGTTCAATGACTCCACAAAAGACAAAGATCTCACAAACTCACCGACTTCATGGGATAATAAGGTCGTACAAACACAAGTTAGTAAATAAACTAATCAGGTTTAAACTACCGTATTTTCCACCCTATAAGTCGCATTGTCCAATTTGAACTTAGAAACGCTAAGCCTAAAACCCACAACAAAAAACTAATCTTAACAACCGTTTAAATCCACGAGATTTAATTTGACCTCAGTCATAAAGTTGAGACCTGTTTTCTTGTGTGTTGCACTTTGGAATCTGACGACAAGAGTGTGTCGAAGCAGTGAAACGTTGTTTCCTTGTTGTTTAGTCATTACTGTTGTCATTATTTGAGATATTGTTGTGGTTCTGAACACTCCCAGCCAAAAAGGTTTTGTATTAACATTGGTTAATGAATGATATGGATTTAACTATGCCAACATGCAGTTCGTTTTGTTAAATCTCAATCGTCGAAGAGTCAATGTAGTTTAAAGCTACTCAAGGTACCATAAACTACATTGACCTCACAATTTCTAAATTGAACCGATTCGATCGTTTCTATTCTAGATTGTCTATTCATTTTGATGAGTCTCGCCATAGACTTCAAAATTTATTAGGAATACCAAATCCTACGTCGTTCGTCTAAAAGACAACAGACATTTAGATCAAACTATATTTCATTTTTATTTTAGTTTAACCTAAACTAAGTAATGAATGGAGGAATAGTTTGGAATTAGAGGCCTTCGTTACAGAAGCCCTCCAAAATTTTATAGGTACAAATCCCTATATCTAATTTTACAGAATTGATCCACCCCTTAATTGGTAATTGTAGCTGATCTAAACCATGATAGCTTACATACCAGGTGCATATAGGTAAGGCTTAATGTAAAATCCCAATCATAAGCCCACCTTAAAAAACCACATAATTGCATGACACATAGAACCAGAGTGGCACTGACTGGAAACCAACCAGCCAACAACCTTCGATGTGGGGACCTGCAGCTCCAACGCTTGGTCTTCAACCTTCGTCCAAGGGTCGCCTCCTCTGCGTCAATCGAGGGATCCCCTCTACATGCTGATTATGAAAACAATTGTTGCTGATCAATCAACAAAACTAATCGTTGTGGAATTACTGCTGTGGAATTACCGCTGTGGATTATAAGACTTTGTTTCCCAAAGGATCACAGACTTTGTTTGCCAAGAGTTAACAGACTCAGTTTTCCAAGGGATTAAAAGCTTTTCGCAATGGGATTACCTCCGAACAGTATGGAATTTCAAAAACTTTATGGGATTATAATTTTTGATTTTTCTTTTCCACTTGCTGGATTACTTCAAGATCAAAGACAGTTCAAGGTTTCCTTTCGTGTTGGACCCCATCCCCAAGGACTGGCGATGGCTTCCAAAAGGGGGGAGATGTAGTGGACCTACCCAGGGTCAAATTAAGGTTTTTGAACTGTCCAGTGATGACCTTTACTGACCTCTCAGTAAAGCAAGACATTTACTACAAAATCATTCATTTAGCTATAATCTGATAACATAGTCACCAATAAGAGACTATTTCTATCTTTGATTTTAAGCTGATGTGATCAAAAGAATAACTTTTGTCATTTTCATGATGTGTGCTTTTAAGCTGTGTTATTCTTTGAGAGTTAAACTGTGTTTCACTGCTGTGTTAAAGGGAAATATCGGGTCACAGAGACCCGACTGTTTTGTTTAGAAATAAGAAGACAGTTTAATCATGAACTGTTCCCTAAACAAAGCTCTCTCTGCTCTGGCTGACCTTGGGCCTGATAAGGCAAGTCCACTCCTCTCTTTGTTCCTGCTTTTTAAGTTCTTACTGTGCGAGAACGCTTGGAGAGGTTTGTTGGGAATTTCAAAGAGATGTGAACCTTTCCCAAGAGCTGGGTACGTTTTGGTCAAGAGCTAACGACCTGCGTCTTCAGCTAAGGACTGATAACAGGCTGTTATGAGTCCACCTCGAACGAGCGTTTGTTATTCCTTCCTGGAATAAATTATCTTGAGCCAAGAAACCACGACTGCCACGACTTTTGCCGATGAAAGCGAGTATCACCGACACCGACAAGGTAAACACGCGTGGAGTCCAGCTTGGACTTGCGGGACCGACGACTTGTCAGTCTAAAGTTGACCACAGCTCTTTACCAGAACCAAGGCGGACGTCTTAAGGTAAAGGAGCAGCTGTTTGCTTGCTGGAGGTGTGATGATATCTTAGCTGGACGCGTACAGAAGAGTGTCATCTGGTTTCATAAATGCAAGATAAACTTCCTCTCTTAACCTCCCAATTCTTCTTAAATCTTTCCTCCATTTCTTTTCCCTCTCAACCTAAGCTGGAAACTATATTTTTTAAGTTAAAGTGCCCCTCAGACTAAATATGTGTAACATCTAGTATTTATGTCTGTTGTGTTAAATCAAGTGTGCTGACGTTTTAATTTGAAAGAAAGTGAAATCATGTCAATCAAGTGTAATGGTGTTAATTTAGTTGATTTATTTTAAATAAATGATAGTGTCTCTTTGACATATCAAACTAAGTTAACGTCTTTGTCACTTAATGGCTCTGTTTATTTATCCATCATAAAGATCACAGAAATATTGGGTAAACTGAAAAAGAACAGAATCCGTGAATTTACTATTCAATCTGAATAAGTAGATTAATTAAGGATAAAGAGGTCAGTATTAATATTGACCTCCTCATTAATTCTTACATGTACACTTGTACAAAAAGTAGAATTATTATTCCACGTAGTTAAAAAAAGGATATACAAGTGACGATGAGGGGCAGAGCGGTAAACTAATATTATTTGCTCATGTATGACAATATAATGTTTAGTACTGTGGAGAACTGGCGTTACACGGACGAAGTTTAATAAATTGGAAGTGTGGAATAATTCAACGTGCGTCCTGCTGCTTCGAGTTAAGGCCGAGATACACTTGAGCGTCCTCAGGTACGCCACTCTACGCGCGCATATTGTGCGCATGTGTTTTGCTGCTATACTTCATAAACTATTCAGCTTTAAAAAGCTTGCGTTCTCCTTGTTGTAATATGAGCAGCTGCGCACGGAGGGGACTCAACTGAGCTCGCTGATTGGTCACTTGCTGACACGCCTACTGAAATGATTGACAGACAGCTTTCTCAGTCAGCTCATGTAGCTCCTTGAAGACCGCGGCGGTGTTCATGCGGTGTTTCTACTATATATGTTGTAAAAAGTTCTCTCAGAAATAAAAATAATAACAGGGAGTGCTTTTCCTGCAGCACACAGCCCACCAGGGATATTTAAAACATTGCGCACCCAGGTAGGACCTGAATTCATTCATTTCATTCATGGAGTGAACGGAGGAAGAAGTGATTACTTGACTTTAGGCAAAAAAACAAAAGAAAAGGCCCGATCAGCGATAAAGAAGGGGAATTTATTTCATTTGTGTAACATACAAAACAGTCCGGCGCCGGGGAAGTTTATGGTCAGACACCGCGTATTGCGCACGCGGACGTAAAAAAAAGCTTTGCGCGTACATGCCCTGAGGGGCTACGCGGGGCTACGCTTTTGCCTTGACGTACGTACGCTGCGTATAGGCGTATTGTGAGGACGCTCGAGTGTATCTCTGCCTTTAGAGTGACTAAAGGTTGCTGCTAACTTCTCCAACCTCTCACCGAACCGTCACAAGAGCCAGTGCTTAATGTCATTTAAGCAGTTGACAATAGTGTTTGAACTGAGTGAGGGGTTGGGAGTGACTGGCAGATAGATTTGTAAATCGTCTGCATACAGATGAAAAGACAGATTATGACATGCAATGATTGATCCTAATGGCAGCATGTAAAGAGAGAAGAGGACTGGCCCCAGAATGGATCCCTGTGGTATGCCAGAGGTGAGAGGGGTTGATGAAGAGGAGGACAGATCACCTATCATGACAGAAAAAGTTCTCCCAGTTAGGTAAGATCTGAACCATTCTAGCACAGCTCCCTGGAGGCCAACCTGCTCAGACAAACGGTTGATTAGTACCTGATGGTCGACGGTGTCAAAAGCTGCTGAGAGGTCTAACATCACCAGCAGAACAGGGTTTTTTGCATCCAGAGACAGAAGAATGTCATTCTGCACTTTGAGCAGTGCTGATTCAGTACTGTGACGGGCTCGAAAACCAGACTGAAATTTTTCAAACAGGTTGTTGAGCTCTAGAAAAGATTGAAGTTGAATAAAAACAATCTTTTCCAGGACCTTCGATAAAAATGACAGATGGGAAACTGGCCTGAAATTAGAGAGAGCTGTAGGATCTAGGCCTGGTTTTTTGAGAAGAGGCCTGACCACAGCGTGTTTGAAAGCAGATGGCACATAACCTGAAGATAGACAGCTGTTAATAAATGACAAAACACAAGGACCAATTACATCAAAGGACTGTTTGAGCATTTTAGAGGGAATGATGTCCAGAGAACAGTTTGTTGGTTTCATCTGCTGAACCACCTTGATGAGGTGAGGCAGTGAAACCAGGTCGAACTGGTCAAAAACAGCAGTGGTTATTGCAGACGCACATGATTGGACAGTGTTTGATGGGCTGACAA
>JBBPBX010018656.1:0-11779 GCA_038048925.1 Garcialebias charrua | reverse complement strand
TGGTGTTTTAAACCGTTCCCACACTATTGCAATATTCTAAACAATGTTTATAAACTCTTAACGCTCTAAAAGGGCACAGAATGTCATGATTTCAGCTCCCTGCCTCCTCTGCTCTTTGCCACCTGCAAGCGTGCTTGGCCACGCCCACTTCTCTGCTCTGCACAGTGAACAGCTGATCAGCTGCAGCAAGAAGTTTATCCTGCAGTGTGGGATGCACAAATGTGCAGCAGTTGCAAAATAATAAAAAAAAACAATAAATTTTAATATATATGTCATGCCAATTGTTCGGCTCATCCATCAGTCAGCCAATTGTGTGTCATGTCCAACCTTATTTTGAAAAACCGTGATAGAGCAAGTATGAACCGCAAAGTAGCGAGGGACTACTGTATAGTCAATGAAACTACTGTATATGTCAATTTGCGTATACAGGCTTTGATGGCGCAGAGGTTAAGAAGGTAAGCTTGTGATCAGAAGATTGCCGGTTCAAGCCCCGGTACCAACAACATAAAAAATGTGGGTGGGATAAGTGAAGCAGTCACACCTGTCTCCACCCTCATCTGCCCCATTCTGGGCCCTTAAGCAAGGCCCTTAACCCACACCATCTGCTCCCCCAGGAACCCATCAGCTCTCTGCTCTTCACAGAGGGCTGTGGTTGTGTCAGGAAGGGCATCCAGTGTAAAATCAATAGCCAAATTTTCATGCGACTAGTTCGCTGTGGTGACCCCTGATGAAGGGAGAAGCTGAAAGAAGGCTTTTTTTTTTTTTTTTTTTTACAATAAAGTATACGAATACAAAAGCAAGATAAAAGGATGTACAAAATAAAATACGTATTTTAGACATTTTTTCTTTACCGCATCATGTTCTGTTTAAAATTATTTGTAAAAAGACACATTTATTTGTAACTTGTATTACTTTTGTTCATTAGACTAAATGCATTTTGTTTTATTTAAAATAACGGTGGCAGACCTGCAGGTTTTTAACTCAAATACGCAGTAAATCCTGTTTGGCTTGAGCGCATTGTGTTACTGTATTTCCAGCACCTCTGTCTCAACATTTAATTTTATTTTTAGTTTGTTTTATTTTGTCAGTGGAGCAGGTGTTGGTTGGATTACCTGAAGCAAAACTACAGCTTTTTTGGCTCAAGATAGAAGCAAAGCGCCTGACATGGTGCAGGTGCAAATGCCGGAAACCATTTTCTTTTTCTTTCTTTTTTTTCTCCACATGTGAAGGTTTAGGGGAAATGTGACTTCAGAGGAAAGGATAAGAGGATTTTACTTGGTTATTTTGTGTAACACAGAATTGACTGATGCTTACGGCAAGACACAAACAAATTCCCTTCATGTACAGCAGGTGATTCATCTGCACACGGGCAGATGCACAAAAACAGAATTTAATGGCTGATGCACCGGTGATCGGTGTGTTTGTGTGGAATTCCAGTTTCCAGAAAGGCACCCTTGAAAGCGCTCTTAGGAAAGCAAAGCCCCTCGTACATTTATCAGGCAAACTACAGCACAGTGAATCAGTCAAAACAGACTTACAATATGTTGCAATGTTGCTGTGTTTACTGGCAAACATGCACTGATGTGCTCTTTTATTACTGACTGTGCTTATTTTGGATTCAAAGCTTGTGTGTTATTTTCATTGATTTAAATTCACCTTTTATTGATGGCTTCTTTTTTTCTAATGCAATGTAAGCAATAGGGCTGAACAATTAATTGAATTTGCAATAATATCGCAATATGATAAAATTAGATTTTCTAATCGCGAAGGCTGCAATTTGACTGGTCATGTGACACAAATCTTTATCAACACTTAAAAAAAACACCACAAAGTTATGATGGTTGCATAGCTAGAATGACAACAACCAGTGTTTGAACTTCAAACAGTAATTTTTTTATATCAATTTTTTTATTTAACTGTCATGTGAAGTTCAGACAGTAGTTAGGAAGTTCACTTAACATGTTTACTATTATTTTTATGAATGGTAAATGGAGCTTATTTATATAGCGCTTTCTAGCCCCCTGTGAGGAGCCCCAAAGCGCTTTACAATACCAACCATCCACCCATTCATACACGCATTCATACACCGGTAGCGGCAGACTGCCATGCAAGGCGCCTTTCCAGTCCTACCGGGAGCAACTCGGGGTTAAGTGTCTTGCCCAGGGACACAACGACACATGGTGTGGGGAACCGGGATTCGAACCTCCAACCTTCCGATCGGGGGACGACTGCCATTACCACTACGCCACGGCCGCCCTGAAACAAGAAAAAATAGAAATGGTGAAAAGAAAAGGCATAGATTTGTTTGCTTTATTGTATTCTCTGCTTTAAATAAATCTGACATTGTTTATTATAAAACAGATAGATTTATTGCTTCTGTTTGTTGAAAAATACTCGAGAAGATATTAAAAAAATAATCGCGTTTTAAATCGCAATTGCAATTTATAGAAAAAAAATTGCAATTAGATTATTTTCCAAAATCGTTCAGCCCTAGTAAGCAAATAAAAAAGTACCTCACTTGAAACTCTGTTTGGATACAAGCCTAAATGTTTAAGCTGTTGCTCACGATAACAGTTTTTGTAGCTAAATTATAAATCATGAAATTATTTCAAAGAAAGCGTTCAATACAGTAGTTCTTCGCTACTTTGTGGTTTGTTTTTCCACAGACTCGCTTGTTCGCTGTTTTTCACAGTAAGACTGGACATGACACACAATTGGCTGACTGATGGATGAGTCAAAAGATTGGCATGTCTTTTTTTAGTTAAAATTAATTAAAATAAATTATTTAGTGCCTGCTGCACCTGTGTACAGCCCACATGTGCAGGGAGAAGCTCCATCTTGCAGCATGTCGATCTCCGCTCCGCAACAAAGTAGGCATGGTCTAGAGTGTTGGCAGGTGGCAGAGAGCTGAGATCATGACATGCTTTGCTCTTTTAGAACGTTTAGAGTTTAGAAACATTGTTTAGAATGTTGCAAGAGTGTGGGAAATGTTTAAAACACCTTAATATTTTATATCTGGGGTAAAGCATGTAAAACAATTACAAATCCTATTTTTATTTGACAAAAAAGAGCAGTAAGAATTATTACCAGAAAGAAAAAAAAATCCATCAAACATGTTGTTTTATAAACTAAAGATATTGAAGTTCTATGATTTGGTTGATTATAGCATTTTGCTATTTATGTATAGCGCTCATAAAAAGATATTGCAAGTACATTTTGTTAAAAGGGAGAGTACTTATTTTCTTAAAGGGACAGAAATGTTTGTGAAGATGTTTTCGTACCAGTTTGAAGGAGCGGTGTACAATAATTCAGGGAATAAGATTGTGGAATGGTCTGGAAGAAAATGTTAAAGCAGCCAGATCTCGGTATATATTTAAGAGATCGTTAAAAGTGATTTTTTTTTGAAAGAATATGAAAAATAGCATAAAAATGTTTATGAATCGTTGTTTGAGTTGTTGTGGTCTCTAATTTGGTGATGTAGTTAACTTTGTTATTTGGTAAATTATTGTTGTGAGTATATTTGGGAAAAAAGGGGCAGAGATTATAAGATTATTCTTCATCTGCTGCCTTTCATTTTATTTTGAATGTATGTTTTTTTTTATTTTTTGAGTTGTTGACTTGATTTTAATGAAATGAATAAATTTCAATAAATAAATATATGTAAATACTCAAATAAACTACTTGTACCACTATTCCTACTTTGCAGTTTTTCACTTATGGCGGGTGGACTGAGAACGGAACCCCCCTCGATAAATGAGAGATTACTGTATTCTGTATAACCTGTTCCTTAGAAACTAAACACTTTTTCTGTCTCTGCATTTTTTGTTCACTCTCTTTTGTAGCCTGTCCATCGGGGTTTTTCAAGCCCACTCAGAGAGATGAGCCCTGTATGCAGTGTCCCATCAACAGTCGGACCACAAGTGAGGGAGCCATGAACTGCATTTGCCGAAATGGATACTATCGCACGGACTCTGATCCACTCCAGATGCCTTGCACAAGTATGTTTAGTTTTTCAAATGCTGTTTGTGAACTCTCTAACCACTTTCACAGAGTATATAGATACGAACAGATACTCTTTGGTTTCAGATATGAACTCTTTGTTGCATGCATTTTGCACCCACAAGCAGAAGAGCCCCGAGATCAAAGGATGATAGTCGTCTATACAGCTTTGAACAGAGAAACCCTGTCAGAGCTGTCTTTCACACAAATATATTGCTGACATGCTCAAAGCGTGTCTGTTCACAGATCTGACCTGGCAGACAAGGCTCGGCTGGCCTTCCTCTACATCACATGGTCCGCACTCCAAACAGACTGGAGGTTAGTGGGCCAGGCTGCTCAGCTTTGTGAAGGGTCGATCTCAGAAAAAAGCCGGGGCGAGGCTTTCTCTTGTCATGCCAATGAAGCTGTTTGAATTCGAATTAGAATTTGAGACTGACACTGAGAGAGAATGGCCGAGGACGGATAGACCAAAGTAAGTAAGAGAGGGATAATATTAGAAGAGAAGGCAACAAAAAGAAGATGGACTTTGAGGGAAAGAGAAGTAAGGTGTTTATATAAAAAAAACACTGATGTTCACAGTATTCTTTAAGTTAAAAAAAGGGTGAAAAAAAGCAGTTTTCAGAGTGTTTCAGTTTTTTTTTCCCCTCCTCGTATTCTTCCCTTTAGCCTGTTGAAAGAGGAGAGAAGGAAAAAGATTTGACGGTCTCCAACAAAAAAGATTTGCATAAGCCTGGGTCTGGGAGTTTAGCAGCTGTTGTGAATGAGAGAGCAGCAGCCTCACGTCACCCGTATTAAGCGCAGCGGGGCTCGGCCTGATTAAAGCAAGACAACAGGCCATCAGAGGCCTGCCAGCGAATGGCATGGATATTAGTCCTCCTCCTTCTAAGGAGATGCCAAAGAGGAGTTATGTTTCAGAAAGACTCCAAGAGGGGCACTCCAATGAGCTTTTTTTTCTTCAAGAGCTGAAGATTTGTTAATTGCTGCCAATTAAAAAGAGGTTAAATAAGAAGTGATCGATTCAGATTAAGGATGTTGTGGGCGTGGTGGCATTGTTTATCTCCTTAGTCCTGAGTAAATGTCTACCATAATTAGGTGCACATGTTGGTAACAGATAAACAGTTTTCACTGTTTGTGTGTTTACTTGACATGTCAGTCAGCGCGTATAGCACCATGTGGAAAGTTTCCATTCTGTAATGCCTATCTGCTGAGGATTCCTTAGGTAAAACACTATTTTTCTCTCAGCTGCAGTAACCCTATACATTCCACCAAAAAGAAACATGTCAAAAATAGATGTTAAGAAAACACTTGACTAAGTGGACACCAGCATTGAAAATGAGAGTGTAAATGAGCGTCCCAGGGGGGAAAGGCACTACGAGGTTGGAATCCAGTCAACTCAAAGAGCGAGCAGTATCTTTGCAAGGTTGTGGAATGCCTCGCCTCCTGTAAAAGGGGTTGTGTAAGCAAAGATAGTAATTATGCCCTTCACACCGTCAAGGACACAGCAGTACTTCTATCATTAAGTTACACTCGTGCTGTCCTTCAAATTTGGACTTCTCTGAGTGTTAACCGCGTTTGATCCTATCACTTGCATGTCAGCATATTTGCCAAAACTAACTAAAGTTATACTATTTCATATAAGGTTTGTTCTGCCAAACACACCCCTGGTTTTATTTTTTATAGAATGGCACATAGTGGCAGTAATATCCCTAAAGTTTAATATAAACACTTTGACTTTTTTCTTCTTCTTTTTTCATAAGAAAAGAACAATATGTAAGTCTCTTGTTATAAACTGCATTATGCACTACTTGCCTGAAACAAATTACTTCCAATTTTTTGCAGACAAATATTTCTTTAATGCCATTTAAAAAAAGAAAATAAACTACAGTACTCATTTATTGTGTTGCTAATCGTCAAAAATTTCTTATGTTTGACCATGAGCAGATAATAATGTGTTTTCCTGCTTTCGTTAAATAAATAAAAAAATAAAAATAAATAATAGAATCTATACCGGTACATGCAACAGCATCAACAGGAAAGCTGCCAAAGTAGACCAGAGTTATTCACCTGGTGGCCCGGGGGCCAAATCAGGCCCACAGGTGAGCTCAGTTCAGCCCACCAATGGGTTCATTTTTAGATAAAACTAGATTTTTTAAACCATAAAACAAACTTACTTAATGACAATAAATGCTGGTTGTCCGGCCCCTTTGCTCTTGGCTTTTAGTAACTGTGCCCCCCTGAGCAATTTAGTAGAAATAGCTGTGAAGTAGACTAACCAAGGCTAATTCTAATCATTATTGTGATTTTCAGATTAGCTGAAAATGTATTTATTTATCTAGTTGTCTAATTTAACGTGGCTTAGCGCCGCCTTTGTCTGAACTTTGGGATTGGAGAATGATGAGAACATGTGTACCGATCCTTTAAATAAAACATTTAAATCTAAATAGGAAACACTAGATTTGGTTCTTGTACAGTAACAATTGCAGTCTGTGTTGTAAAAAAAGATTAAACACAATGGAAAAGTGTAACAAATATGTGTAAATGGGTTTTATGTCAGTGTTATGGAGATAGATGATGTTAACTGGACTTTCTCTCTTTAGTTTCATCTGTTTCTTGCTGGTGTTTATTTATGCGACACCTGGCTTTGAATAGTCAGCACATGAGGTATGCTGTCTTCTAGTGTTTCTGATGCAAAAGGGACATAATGTCCCAAATAATCTATATAATCTACTA
This sequence comes from Garcialebias charrua, assembly GCA_038048925.1. Lineage (NCBI taxonomy): Eukaryota > Metazoa > Chordata > Actinopteri > Cyprinodontiformes > Rivulidae > Garcialebias > Garcialebias charrua. The sequence goes on along the minus strand of JBBPBX010018656.1, from coordinate 5,050 downwards.
TATAGAGGCCATGGTGTAGTAAGTGAAGGGAATGAGTAAATGTGAACATTTTAAACACAATAAATTTAAGCAAATGTTCCTCTTTAGGTTCATAACTTTGTCTAATAGACTAATTTGGATTTGTTCTGCCATTTTACTGGTATTCCTCAAAGGAATAAGCACATGGAAGTGAAACTAATAAATATTTAAGTGTAATATGATGCAGGACTGAGTTTATCAGAACAACCATGTGACCACACAACATCTGGCTTTGAAATTAAATTTGTGTTATAAATCGATAACTCTAATATTAATTTTCTGATGACAATTCGGTGTAAAAACCACAGCCAAAGCTCCCATTTAGGTAAATATGTCTAAATGTGTGGTTTTAGTTAATTTTTCACTCATTTGTTTCTTATTTGAATTTGTTTTAACATTTACTTTGGAGTCTATAAAAAAAGTCAAGTTCCTTAATTTGAAAGTAAAATAAAATTCTTACATTTGAAATATCTTTAAACTAACTCAAAGTATTTACACGCGTTCAGTTTTGTTAATGTTCATACCAAAATACAAAGGTGTTTATATTACTGTATATTCTACTCAAAGAGCTTTCCTTTTGACGTGTTTGTATATTTTTGTAATCAGATGTTTTCCTTTGTCCTGTATTTTCCAGCTGTTCCGTCGGCGCCGCTGGCTGTGATCTCAAGTGTAAATGAAACCTCTGTGATGCTGGAGTGGTTGCCACCTCGAGACTCAGGCGGCCGCGAGGATGTAGTCTACAACATCATCTGCAAGAGCTGTGGCGGAGGTCGAGGAGGGTGCACCCGCTGTGGCGACAACGTTCAGTTTTTACCACGTCAGCTGGGCCTGACAGAAACCCGGGTCTACATTAGTGACCTGTTGGCCCACACACAGTACACGTTTGAGGTGCAGGCTGTCAACGGGGTGTCAGATCAGAGTCCCTACTCTCCTCAGTACTCCTCAGTCAACATTACCACTAACCAAGCTGGTAAGTGGGGCCCATCTGTCTTTTTCAGCACTTTGTATTCCCCATGTGGTTTTCTCTTCCCTTTTCCTGTACTGTTTCATTCCTCCCTATGGACACAAAGCAGAGAGCACAGGCCTCCTCTAAGTCTGTTAGTCTCCTCTCCTGTATGGTGATGTATGCAGATTAAGGGCTGTAAAATGGGAAGCAGAGCACCGCTGATGATGTGACGGAGAATGTGATGGCCTGTTGGTCTTTATGCTGTGACCTCATCACTATGTATTTCAGACTTGGGAACTGCTGCCTGCCCTCTTCATGCTGCTCACTGATTACCGCTTCATACAGACACTTGGTTGTAGAATTACACTTAAAAAGTTCTAGTTGTACTCATTTTGCACAGACTTTATAAAGAATATGCAAGAATCGTGCTAACATATTTTAAAAAGGAGTTATACTTTATGGTGTTGAAGTAAGAATCAAAAATCAGATTGTAGTTGTTATTTCCTTCTTGAAAATTTCAGTCCTGTTTCTGTAACTATTGGAGTTTTTCATTCCCACTTTGTGGCTCTCACGTCTCTAATTTATTCGATGAGGCAGAAGTGTTGATTCACTCCTTAATTGTTTCTGTGAAATTCATCGTTTGATGTGCCAAGCTTTGCTTCCACAACCATTCATGCGCAAATTATTACAGGCTTGGCTGTCTTTACACCCCGGTGGCAAAATACAGTCTTAAAGTGTTTATTATTACCCATCATCCATCCCTCAGACCACTTTTACATGACTGCGCTACCCAAGGCTGGCTACATGCTTTCCGTGTCAGCGTATGCTAATGAGTTCACATCCAGCTTTGTTTTTAGTTCATTTTAAGTCGACCTTGCTGAGGTTTTTCATGTAAGGACATACGATGGGTCTACTGGCTTAATGAAACATTGACAAATTATGAAGAAGGGGGAACATTTATGAACTTTTTCTGCTGCTATCTACTCAAATACATATAAGAGAGGACATTTCCTCACTTAAATTTATTGTTCTGAATTTCAAAGTTTACTTAGATCTGTTTATTTAAAAATGCAACAAAGTGCTCAGTTCCAACGCTGAGACTAAAATGGGACCTTTTTATTCCTGCACTGACCTCCTTTTATTGTCTGTTTTGATTTGAGTCACTGGTGTGGCGGGTTAATGAGGGCCTGTGAGTGCAGTTAAGCGTTGTAATGAGGCCCCTGCCCCACTCACACTCACCGGGCCACAATAAAGTCTTGCCACCCCAACCCTTGGCTTCTCTGCCGCTCCTGCTGCGGGGTCCTGGCGGAAATTGGGGGGCTCTGCGCCCTCTCCACTGAAGTGCCCGTCACTTTGGATTAGGCAGCAATAGCTCCCATCAGAGCGAGCTGTGAAAAGAACTGAACTCTTGCTCGCTCCAACTCTATGTTCCCACCTTCCCCCATTGCTAACTTTTGGGAAACGGGACTGGAGTTTTGCGATGCAAAACACTACAGGACTGGGGTCATAGGAACCAAGACCTAATAATTGCATCTGGTTTGTGACGCTTGGAGGTTATATAAACATCATGTCATCCTTAATTATCTCAGGCAGGTTGTGCTTCCTTCTTTCAGTGAGAATGAGAGCATGACACATAGAAAAACAAAGAAATCAGAATGTATATAAAATATTTATACATCTGTGCATGTGCGTTAATCAGTTCCCGAGGAAGCTTGCTTTTGGCTGCAGGCTCAAGCCATTATCTAAGAGTAACAAATTAATCTGTGAGTTTGAGCCAAGTGGCATGAAAGCATGTCCCATTTCTTGTTTGGATTGCTGCCTCCTCAGCTATGACTTGTTAGTGTGATGGTGGTGGTGGCAGTGGTGACGGAGGCGGGGAGTGAGCAGAAATTTTCACTCTTCATATCCAATCAGGCACCCAACACACTGTATAGGCTTATCCACCCTCTCTGTAGGTGGTAGGTGACAGTTCCTCTGTGATAAAGGATATGATTGCCTCGGAAATGTAGCACTTGATTTCACACTCTAATGTAACACTAAAGAAAACGCTGGGCCGAAAGGTGTTTGATCTCGTTTTATACATGTATGATTAATTCTCCAGAACTCGAATCATGCACGGTACTCTATTCAGTCCTCTTGGAGTACATCTCTAGCTTTTTTTTTTTTTTTTAAGTATGACTCACATTTAAGCCATCCCTAGCTTAAGTTATGAGACATAGTTGCTTGATGCTTAATATCATGAAAACCTGAAGGTGTCTAACTTCCTTGGGATTATAGGGACTTTAAAAGTGTCTAGCGGGTGTGTGTGGTACACAAGGCCAGGCTTCCATACAAATTTTAGGGTAGTATTTAATGTATACAGTGTAGGACAGTGCAACAAAGTAGGACAGATATAGAAATATATATACACTTATTTATTACACACCTGTGCCTCATGTGCATGCGCATAGCCAGGGGGGGTTCGTTGGGTTCGAATGAACCGCCCACTTTGCCTATGAAGTCCCGCCTACAACTCCCGCACAACACAAGTTCTGTGTTAAGAGAGGTGGAAAGAGAAGGTATGGAGAAGCCGCTAATGTCGAACCGGTTAACACCATAGACTTAATATGCCCGTAGTTAACACAAACTCCTTTTTTTTTATCCAATAAAAGACAAACGTAAAATAAGTTCAACCAAGTGAGGATTGAACCCAAGTCGAGATAAAGTTTGGAGTGGCAACCGACGCACTTCCAGTGAACCACCAAGGTGTGTTGTTCTTTTCAGGTCCACTTTTCCTTCGAACGAACCGCCCCTCATAAAATCCTGGCTACGCCCATGTCATGTGACACTCTTGTTTAGAACATGTGGTTACCTTTATACTGTATTTTATTGTCAATGCAATGAAAAAAAGGAAACTAATCATTTAAAGCTCCACTGACATGTTCTTTTAACTTTTCAAAAAATGGCACAACATATATAAATATTAAGATAGACCTCTGACCGTTTTTGCTAAAATAATGTTAAATGAATGAAAATTTCTCTCAAAATAGTTTAAAATTAGCGCCGTTTGTTTAGACCGTAAATCCGGATCTTCCGGTCACGTGTCAGCATTCCCGTTTCTGACGTCACGTCCGATACTGAACTCTGCTCAAACGACAAAAATATAGACGCATCCGTCGAATTTAGCCATTTAAAACTACATTATAGCGAAGCCAAATCGCTATAATGTAGTTTTAAATGGCTAAATTCGACGGATGCGTCTATACTTTTGTCGTTTGAGCAGAGTTCAGTATCGGACGTGACGTCAGAAACGGGAATGCTGACACGTGACCGGAAGATCCGGATTTACGGTCTAAAAAAACGGCGCTAATTTTAAACTATTTTGAGAGAAATTTTCATTCATTTAACATTATTTTAGCAAAAACGGTCAGAGGTCTATCTTAATATTTATATATGTTGTGCCATTTTTTAAAAAGTTAAAAGAACATGTCAGTGGAGCTTTAAATCCTAAGTCTGAAAAGAATCAAACACTTGTTTGTATGTCTGCCTTGTTTGTAGTAGAGTGCAGCTCAAAGCACCGTCACGTTCCCTCATTGTTTTAAACTGGGTTTTTTTTGGTGTGTTTTTTTCAGTTAGCGCTGCTGAAAATACTACATAGGAGCAAATATTTGTTCGTCATTGTTATTTGTACATTGAGTTCTCAGCGGTTATTGAAAATAGCCTTACTCTAGTCCCATCCACTCCAGGTTAACATGAAAATCTTCAAGTCACAAATATATATGGTTGTTTTTTAGTTTTTTTAGTTTTTTTTTATTAAATATGCCTACAGATGCCTGTGACTGCAGTGCAAAGATATAGAGCAAGATGAATTTAATCTTAACATTTAATTACAAGAGAAACAGTACATAACCTTTTTTTGAACAGTATTTTACATATTTAAGTACTGGTACATTTGTTTGTTATTCTGTATTTGTATGGGTTTTGTTCTTTTTTTGGACTTCAAATAACTTAAAATTGCAAAGGAGGTGTGGTTAAAATTGAAAAGGCCTCCTGTGGTTTATGAAAACCACTGCAGGAATTACCTGTAAAAAAAAATATATATATACA
>JBBPBX010018655.1:32461-45350 GCA_038048925.1 Garcialebias charrua | reverse complement strand
ACCTTATGTCTGTTTGGCATTTAGACACACATACACACACACACACACACACACACACACACACACATACACACATACACACACACACACACACACACACACACACACACATACCTCAGTGGACTATAAAAAAACAAGTACACACACACAGATGCATCCTCTCCAGACTTATTTTCCATCTGTTGTCTGATGGATTGACGACTTCAGACACAGCAGGGGAGGATATGTCCCCCTGAGCTGTTACCGTGGTGACTGAGGACCCAGCCCCGGGTCAGGCTGTCACAAGCTCCGGTTCTGCTGTCTCTCTGGTCAATATCTCTACAATTAGTACGGACCAGGGCCAATTTGTCTTTTCTGAACTGCTGGGAGAATTTGAACTTTTACTTTCTCTTCGTCTGGACAAATTCAACAAAGTGATTCACATTTTAACATGGTTTTATGTCATGATATTAAGCAAAATGAAACACGAATATCTTTGCACAGATTTTTAGTGGTGATCTCAAACCGCTTGATTTATTTACTTGTTTTGACAATTTTTTGAATATGTTTGTTTGAATGGTTTATTAGATAAATAAGGAGCAGATTTTACAAGATTCTTTCTTCATCTGCTGCCTTTCATTTTATATTTACAATGTTTTGTAATTACAGATATGTTAATTGTTATGTTATGTATTTTATTTTTGTTATGAAATGAATAAAGACTTCATTATTTTATATATATATATATATATATATATATATATGTATATATATATATATATATATATATATATATATATATATATATATATATATATATATATATATATATATTAGGGGTGTAACGGTACGCTAAAATCACATTTCGGTTCGGTTCAATTACAAGGAGGGCTCGGTTCGGTTTATTTTCGGTTTATTTTCGGTACAAAAAAAAAAGACAAAATAAAGACTTACAAAATGTTTATTTTGAAAATATGCCAAAAATATGTTTGTATTGTATTGTAGTAATAAATAAAAGTGACCCATTTGGATGATATTTTAAATAAACAGCACTCTACAATAAATAAATTATATTAAAAATAATAAAAATCTTAATAAATACAATAACAGTCAGAACCAGAACAATAAGCAGCAACAGACTGTTTACAATCTAACTAATCAAGTTTTTGTCCAGTAGCAGCAGTGTGGCTGTATTTGTCCTCATTACTCACAACCTCTTCTTGGTGGGACAGGTCCTGGAACAGTTCAGAGTTCAGTTCAGTCATCACACACTTCTTAGCTGCAGCAGGTGATCTCTGGTGGATTTCCCTGAAGTGGAAGAGAGATGCTACCTCTGTAACTGGAAATACTGGAAATAAAACAGAGGTAAAAAAATAAGTTAATAAGATTATGATTTTAAATAATAATAAATTATAAATAATTATAATAAAAGAACAATACCTCTTGAACGGTTGAATCTCTCACTCATCATCAGGGCAGGGCTTAAATCAGCTCCAGGACTTGTTGACAATCAGTTTTAGCTTTTTCATAAAGAGCTGAACTTTTTGACTTAAGTGTTGACGTGATGAATGTCTCGTAGCAAGGATCAACTGCGCATAAAAAACATTCAGACTTAGATTCAGAGCTTTAAAAACTCATACAGTTTGTGTTATTGATCTGGACCGATCTAAATTACCTGATGAAGTTGTTTAAATGCAGCTGTGTTGTTAGCGCTGTTTCTGTAACAGCTGCTGTTTCTTGGTTCACGTTCGGATGAAGTCGTTTCAAAAGAGTTCACGTTAGACGTGTTGCTGGCTGCTGCAGAGCCAGTCTTGTGAAAACAACATCCACACACACAGCTTAGTGTGCTCGTCTTTTAACAAGAAAACCATAACGTTAACAAACAGGAGACCGCAGTGAGAAGCTAACGGCTAATGCTGCGCGATAATAGCTCCGTGCTGAAACGCGACCAGGAAATTTTGTTCCGCGGCGCATATATTAACGTTCAACGAGTGAAAAAATAACCGAAACGGTATGGAGGTGGACCGAACCGAACGTGCTGTACCGAAATGGTTCGGTACACCCACTACAACCGTTACATGCCTAACATATATACAGGTAGTCCCCGACTTACGAGCGAGTTCCGTTCCTGCGAGTTGCTCGTAACACGAAAATTCGTAAGTTGGAACACGAAGCACGTGTTCTCGTAAGTCCGGATTTTCGCTCGTAAGTTGGAACATTTATGCTAGCGCTACTACGAACACTCGTTTTTCATCAAAAACATTCATATTAGTTCATAAACATGGTCGGAAACGTGTTTCCAAACGGTTAGCTAACACACTTTCATCTAAAAACACAAAAAAGTGCTGTATTTTTTACAAATTTACTTCTCGTTCGCCAGCTCGTAAGTCCGGACGCTCGTAGGTCAGAGCGCTCGTAAGTCGGGGACTACCTGTATATATATATATATATATATATATATATATATATATATATATATATATTTATATATATAACTATATATATATATAAAACTACTGTATGTGAGAAAAAATGTGAGGAAACTCGAACAAGCTTGTTCTCTGTCTCTGAACCTCTTCTCCAATTAGATACAAAGACTGTGGAAGGCCTTTATGAAGAGACGAGGTGCTACTCTGTGATCAAAACGGTCCCACTTCTTGCGGGAGCTCTCGTCGAATTCAATTATTTTTACTAATGAATGTTACCCCTCCCTGGGCTGCCACCTTACCGTGGTGGAGGGGTATGAGTGTCCCAATGATCCTAGGAGCTATGCTGTCAGGGGCTTCATGCCCCTAGTAGGGTCACCCAAGGCAGACAGGTCCTAGGTGAGGGACCAGACGAAGCGCAGCCCACAAGACCCCTTATGATGAGAAAAATAAATGGAAACAATGTTCCCTCGCCCGGACGCGGGTCACCGGGGCCCCACTCTGGAGCCAGGCCCGGAGGAGGGGCACGTTGGCGAGCGCCTGGTGGCCGGGCTTTTACCCATGGAGCTCGGCCGGGCACAGCCCGAAGAGGAGACGTGGGTCCCCCTTCCCATGGGCTCACCACCTGTGAGAGGGGCCAAAGGGGTCGGGTGCATTGTGGAATGGGTGGTGGCCGAGGGCGGGGACCCTGGCGGTCTGATCCTCGGCTACAGAAGCTGGCCATTGGGACATGGAATGTCACCTCTCTGGTGGGGAAGGAGCCTGAGCTAGTGTGTGAGGTTGAGAGGTTCCGGCTAGAAATAGTCGGACTCACCTCAACGCATGGCTCTGGCTCTGGAACCAGTTTCCTTGAGAGGGGTTGGACACTCTTCCACTCTGGAGTTGCCCCTGGTGAGAGGCGCCGAGCAGGAGTGGGCATACTGGTTGCCCCCCATCTCGGTGCCTGTACGTTGGGGTTCACCCCGGTGAACGAGAGGGTAGCCTCCCTTCGCCTACGTGTGGGGGGACGGGCTCTGACTGTTGTTTGTGCCTATGCACCAAACGGCAGCGCAGATTACCCACCCTTTTTGGAGTCCTTGGAGGGGGTATTGGAGGGTGCGCCTCCTGGGGACTCCCTTGTTCTGCTGGGGGACTTCAACGCTCACGTGGGCAATGACAGTGAGACCTGGAGGGGTGTGGTTGGGAGGAACGGCCCCCCTGATCTGAACCCGAGCGGTGTTCTGTTGTTGGACTTCTGTGCTCGTCATGGATTGTCCATAACAAACACCATGTTCAGGCATAAGGGTGTCCATGTGTGCTCTTGGCACCAGGACACCTTAGGTCGCAGTTCGATGATCGACTTTGTTGTCGTCTCATCTGATCTGCGGCCGCATGTCCTGGACACTCGGGTGAAGAGAGGGGCGGAGCTGTCAACTGACCACTACCTGGTGGTGAGTTGGCTCCGATGGTGGGGGAGGATGCCGGTCAGACCTGGCAGACCCAAACGTATTGTGAGGGTCTGCTGGGAACGTCTGGCAGAGTCTCCCGTAAGACGGAGCTTTAACTCCCACCTCCGGGAGAGCTTTGAACACGTTCCGAGGGAGGCGGGGGACATTGAGCCCGAGTGGGCCATGTTCCGCGCCTCTATTGTCGAGGCAGCTTATCAGAGTTGTGGCCGCAAGGTTGTTGGTGCCTGTCGTGGTGGCAACCCTAGAACCCGGTGGTGGACACCGGCGGTGAGGGATGCTGTCAGGCTGAAAAAGGAGTCCTATTGGGCCTTTTTGGCCTGTGGGACCCCGGAAGCAGCAGATAGATACCGGCAGTCCAAGCGGCATGCGGCTCGGGTGGTTGCTGAGGCAAAAACTCGGGCGTGGGAGGAGTTCGGAGAGGCCATGGAGAATGACTTCCGTACGGCTTCGAGGCGATTCTGGTCCACCATCCGACGTCTCAGGGGGGGAAAGCGGTACGCGACCAACACCATTTATGGTGGGGATGGCGTGCTGTTGACCTCAACTCGGGATGTTGTGAGTCGGTGGGCGGAGTACTTCGAAGACCTCCTCAATCCTACTGGCACGTCTTCCACTGAGGAAGTGGAGCCTGGGGACTTTGGGTCGGGCTCTCCAATCTCTGGTGCTGAGGTCGCCGAGGTGGTTAAAAAGCTCCGCGGTGGCAAGGCTCCTGGGGTGGATGAGATTCGTCCTGAGTTCCTTAGGGCTCTGGATGTTGTGGGGTTGTGTTGGCTTACGCGACTCTGCAATATCGCGTGGACATCGGGGGCAGTTCCCTTGGATTGGCAGACTGGGGTGGTGGTTCCCCTATTCAAAAAGGGGGACCGTAGGGTGTGTTCCAACTATAGGGGGATCACACTCTTAAGCCTCCCTGGTAAGGTCTATTCAGGGGTTCTGGAGAGGAGGGTCCGTCGGATAGTCGAACCTCGGATTCAGGAGGAGCAGTGTGGTTTTCGTCCTGGTCGTGGAACACTAGACCAGCTCTACACCCTCAGCAGGGTCCTGGAGGGTGCGTGGGAGTTTGCCCAACCAGTTTACATGTGCTTTGTGGACTTGGAAAAGGCATTCGACCGCGTCCCTCGGGGGCTTCTGTGGGGGGTACTCCGGGAGTATGGGGTACCGGGCCCTTTGATACGGGCTGTTGGGTCCCTGTACGACCGGTGTCAGAGCTTGGTCCGCATCGCTGGCAGTAAGTCAGGCTCGTTCCCTGTGAGAGTTGGACTCCGCCAAGGTTGCCCTTTGTCACCGATTCTGTTCATAACTTTTATGGACAGAATTTCTAGGCGCAGCCAAGGTGTTGAGAGGATCCGTTTTGGTGGCCTTAGAATCGCTTCTCTGTTTTTTGCAGATGATGTGGTCCTATTGGCTTCATCAGTTCGTGATCTACAGCTTTCGCTGGAGCGGTTTGCAGCTGAATGTGATGCAGCCGGGATGAGGATCAGTTCCTCCAAATCCGAGGCCATGGTCTTGAGCCGGAAAAGGGTAGCATGCCCTCTCCGGGTCGGGGAGGAGGTCCTGCCCCAAGTGGAGGAGTTTAAGTATCTCGGGATCTTGTTCACGAATGAGGGAAAACTGGAGCGTGAGATCGATAGGCGGATAGGTGCAGCGTCCGCAGTGAAGCGGGCGCTGTACCGGTCTGTCGTGGTGAAGAGAGAGCTGAGTCAAAAGGCAAAGCTCTCAATTTACCGATCGATCTACGTTCCCACCCTCATCTATGGTCATGAGCTCTGGGTTATGACCGAAAGAACGAGATCTCGGATACAAGCGGCTGAAATGAGTTTTCTCCGCAGGGTGTCTGGACTCTCCCTTAGAGATAGGGTGAGAAGCTCAGTCATCCGGGAGGGACTCGGAGTAGAGCCGCTGCTTCTCCACATCGAGAGGAGCCAGTTGAGGTGGCTCGGGCATCTGGTTAGGATGCCTCCTGGACGCCTCCCTGGTGAGGTGTTCCGGGCATGTCCCACCGGGAGGAGACCCAGAGGAAGACCCAGGACACGCTGGAGGGACTATGTTTCTCGGCTGGCCTGGGAACGCCTTGGGATTCCCCCAGAGGAGCTGCTCCAAGTGGCTGGGGAGAGGGAAGTCTGGGCCTCCCTACTTAGGCTACTACCCCCGCGACCCGACCCCGGATAAGCGGACGAAAATGGATGGATGGATGGATGTTACCAGCACTGAGAGAAGGTCAAGAACATTTTTCAGTCCTAACCCAAAAATTCATCGTTGCAAATCTGGTTTGAGGAGGACAATGTTTATGTGGGAATTGAATTATTGTATGAAGTGTATTAGTTTTCAATTTGATTTGTGTTTCTAAAAGGCTCTGGTCATTCAAGGGCTTTCACAACTAAAATTATTGCTAACTCTCCTCAGATTAAAATGACATGATTCAGATTCAGACATAGATGAAGGTGCAGATGCTGCAAAAGGCATTTAGTTTATTCACAGTGAAAAAGGGATGAGTACATTGTACAGTTTTTACAGTAAATACCCATTTCTGAGTATGTAGGCATTACTTTATGTCCACACTAGATGTTTCGCATTATAATTTATGGATAAATGCATTAATGCATTACAAAATAAGCCCTTTTCTGGAGGTAAAATTGAATGTTTTTGAAATCATTCACATTATTATTATTTTTTGCCTGACTATTAAGACCATCATCGTAGCTGCAGGTTGAGACAAACATGAAAGTATACAATGATAACCTCCCACCTAATCAGTTCACCTAGAAAAGAGAGAATTGGGGGAAAAAATCCATTTGTGGGTGGACAGGAATGAAGTCTCTTTCCTCATCTTATTTATAAGTTCATTGGTTTTGCTCGATTTTCACCAAGAATCATTTAAATGTGAGATTTCTTGGCAGAATAGAAGTTTTCATTGGCTCCTGCACAGTCCATTAAAAAACATGTTTACGTTTTAAGCTTATTCATTTAATTTACATAATTCCTGATGAACTGATAGTAAAAAAAATTGTTGTGAATTACATGTTACACAAAAGTATTTTCATTTGTGTGGGCGTTTAGTTTTGAGACCCATGTGTTGTATCCAGTGGTTTTTGCCTGCATTGCACTAAAATCAGCATCTTCTTTGATCTTCTTTGATTCTGATTCTCTATAGACTGCCTCTGGTTTTATTTTTCCTTCCTACCATAAAGGTTTAAAACCTGATTGAATAATTCCTTAAAGCCAAATATCAATAATTGACTCACTGATTAAAATAAAATAAAGGTTGATGCACAGCTGATAGCCATTTTAGATGAAGACAGGCCTGGATTTGCTGATTTGAGCAGAGATGTTTTAACTTGTGTAACAACTCGATGGTCTTGCCTTTAACCGTACGAGTGTGTGCGTTTCAGAGAGCAGGAAGTGAAAAGGGACAGATGAGGGGGGAGTTACAGAATGAGAGCACACTGTGGGAGGCAGAGGAGCTTATATCAAATAAAACGCAGCACTGCAGCACATTTCTTTATTCTTACAGGACAACACACAAACAGGCACACACATTATGTTAACATACACTGAAACATTAGAGACGTCAAAGTTCATGCTCAATAATCCAGGTAAAAAAAATCCAACAATGGTCAGTCAGTTCATCGGAACAGTTTATTTTTTTGTTGAGACGTTTCGCCCTCCAACTGAAGGGCTTCATCAGTCCGAGGAGTCCCAAACACACTGTTTTCCCCACTAAAAGCAGTGATGTCTAGTCGGACCACTTTTTTCAGTAACTAGTAATCTAACGCGTTGCTATTTCAAAATCCAGTAATAAGATTAAAGTTACTTATCAAAATTACTGTGCGTTACTTTTTTGTCATTTTCTGTAGTACTGTAATTTAATTTTATTTCATCAATGCGTCTCGGGGAGTGATTAAAAAAGACTCAAGGAGTGACGTGACGTCTGGTCTATGCAACCTGAGTTTAAGCACTGCGCTATTATCTTGCAGCACGCGTAGCATTAGCATCCTACCATTTTGTTGTGGTCTCCTGTTTGGGAACGTTATGGCTTTCTTGTTAAAAGATGAGCACAAATCCAAAGCTGTGTGTGGACGTTGTTTCACTGGAGACTGGATCTGTAGCAGCAACATGTCTTAACTTGTTAACGGACTTGAAACGACTTCATCCGAACGTGAACGAAGAAAAGCAGCTTGTTGCAAACACCGCTAACAGCAGCAGCATTTAAACAACTTCATCAGGTAATTCAGATCGGTCCAGATCAATAACACAAACTGTAGGAGTTTTTAAAGATCTGGATCTACGTCTGAAATGTTGTTGATGCGCCAGACATAATAATAATAATAATAATAATAATGTATTTTCCTGTCATCTGCGTATGTTTCCCATACACAGACGAAATTCGTCTCTGCATTGAACCCAACCACCTACCAGGTGGTGCAGTGAGCAGCCCGAAAGCGCCCGGGGAGCTGGAGAAATAGGTGTGCACTCATAGACACCCCAAGGTGGGTAGTGGCCGGGACGCGAACCCGCGTCCTTCGGGTCCCAAGTCAAAAGCCTTGCCACTAGACATAACACAGGCTTTAAAGTTATTGAGCCCCACTACGACATCTATCACGTCAACACTTCAGCCAAACAGTTCAGAACTTTATGAAAAAGTTAAAACTGATATTTCAACAAGCCCTGAAGCAGATTAAAGCCCTGCCCTGATGATGATGACTGAGATATTCAACCACCTCAACCGTTCAAGAAAAGGTATTGTTCTTTTATTATTATTATTATTATTATTATTATTATTATTATTATTATTTATTATTATTATCTAATTAATCTTTTTAATTTAAAATTATAATCTTATTAACTCTTTTTTTTTTTTACCTCTGTGTTTTATTTCCAGTCTGGAACAGAGATAGCAGCAGATTCTTCCTCTTCAGGGAAATCCACCAGATCACCTGCAGCTAAAGCTAGATTTATACTTGACGCGTCGTGCAGTGCTCCAGGGTGCGCGCGCCAAAAGTGACGCAATATCACCGTCCCCGCCCCTGCGCATAGACCCCGCGCGTCAGTTTGGCGCGTGTCGTGCACCTCCGAATTTTTCAAACTCTGCAAGGCTAGTGCGCGCGCCGTGGGCGCTACTGAATTGATTTACAGGTCGGGTGGGGACCTCACCCGACAGCCTTCACGCTCTTCACGCCAGAGCCTGCAGCTGTCTGTGCCACTGTGGTCGTGGAAACGACGTCGCGACGCATGGAGGAATGTTTTGTATGTGACACATATGTATTAAATTCACCTTCTTCATCCCTGATCTGGACTTTTCTTTTGTTTTTTTGCGAAAAGTCAAGTGATCCCTTCCTCCTCCGCTGACTCCATGCATTAAAACTGCACAAATAACACAACACAATAACTGTTGTTCTATTATGATTTGCTCCTCTAATAAAGACAACAGTTCAGCACGAGAGCGGAAAGCCATTTTTTTTGTTGTGTGACGTCAAACAGTTCTTCTTCTACGGTAGATTTCTTCTTCTACACCCTTTCTTGCAACATATGCACAGGTTTTAGAGTGTACTGCCACCTGCTGGTCCTTAAAGAACAGCACTTTGCCATGCGCCGCCGTGCGTCAACTATAAACACAGCGGCGACACTGTAAACGCATGAAGCCGCACGGCTCAGTGCGCGCGCTCCAGCCAGCGGACCAAAGCGCGAGTATAAGGAGGCCTTTAGAAGTTTGTGATGACTGAACTCTGAACTTTTCCAGGGACCTGTCCTGGAGGAGCTGGTCCAAAAGAAGTTGTTGTGAGTAAAGAGGACACATACAGCCACACTGCTGCTACCTGTTGTTACAGGTATGATTTTCTCCACCGCTGGAGATATTCACTGCAACTAGATCTGTGCTTTTAGCAGAAAATGTGGACAAGTTAGTCTTTTTGGACAAAAACTTTAAACTTGATTATTTTTGTAAACAGTCTTTAGCTGCGTATTGTTCTGGTGGTTATTGTATTTATTAAGATTTTTATTATTGTTAATATAGTTTATTTATCGCAAAGAATGCCGTTTATTTAAAATATCATCCAAATGGGTTGCTTTTATTTATTTTTATACAAACGTATTGTTTACTTGACACATTTTCAAAATAAACATTTTATAAGTCTTTTTTGTAAAAATATTATTTGTTTAGTGAAGTCAAGAAAGACACTATTTTTTATATAAAGCAAGTATTTCTTTATTCATTCAACCTTCATTTATGATATTGAAATCAAGAAATGCTACCTTATTTTTTATAAAAAGTATTTATGTTTAATGAACTCAGACTATTTTATGTTTTATAAAAACAAGTATTTATGTTTAATGAAGTCAAGAAAGACCATTTTGTTTTTTGAATATTTTTTATTAGTAATTATTTTATTTTAACATTTACATTTTTTATGTATTGTGACAGAGGGTTCTTGTCAGCAGCTGCTGAAAGTAACTAATAAAGTAACTTAGTAATCTAACTTAATTACTTTCCAAATCAAGTAGGTAATCAGTAACTTAACTAAATTACTTTTCCCAAGGACTAATCAGTAACTTAACTAGGTTACTTTTTCAATGTAACTATGCCATTACTGCTAAGCAGTGCACGCCTACAATGGACTAACCAGTTTGCTGGTGATAAGGGCATTGGATGGAGGGCAAAATGTCTCTCAGCAAATAAAGAAACTGTCCAGATGACCTGATTGACCATTGTTGCATTAGAGCTGTCATATCAACAGCCCTGCAGTATCAGACTAAGACTATGTTCACACTGCAGGCAAAAGTGTCCAAATCCTATGTTTTTGCCCATATGTGACCATATCTGAATTTTTCTGATAGTCTGAATCTCAAAATTTCATTTATTTTTTTTATCAGATCCTGATTATTTTCATACATGGTCCTTAATTTAAAGCAACCTCAGTCTGCACAACTACCGGTAGTCACATTACAGTATATTTAACTTGAATGTTTCATTGCAAATGAGATCTTGATCTAAATGGGGTTTTAATCATGCTAAATAAAGAAATGAAGTGTTACAGATGTCACAAGTCTGTGCCAAAGATGACTGGAAGCTGCAAGATCTAATGTAAACACAGACAGAACTACTTTGTAATTTGACTGCTCTCGTACTCTTGTTTTTTTTTTCCCCTCAATCTTTTTATTTAATTGGTAAATTTCAATCATTTTGTCAGTATTTTTAAAATACACAGGTCATCTGCTAATCAGAGAGCCGGTGGTTTGATCCCAGCTTCCTAAACTACATGACAAAATGCCCTCATGCAAAAGACTAAACCCCATATTGTCCACAAGCCGCATATCTGCATGTACCAATCTTTTTGCAACACTATTAATTGTAATGTGTTAAACAAAAAACAAAACACCTTTGGTTCTGATGCACCAGTGTAGTTAATGATGCATGTTGCACAGGTGATGTGGGTGTAATCATCAGGTGTGCTTTTATTAATAACTGCGGCTCAGCTATGACACAGACCATAAGTCACAATGTTGTCAGTATCAGAGCATGACGGCTGTCACAGCAGATTTGTCACGCAGCGGGAAGCTGTCGCCCCTGCAGGGTTTATCACTCGTGCTCACTTATCACGGCTGACAACTCAGAGCAGGGTATCATCTTTGTGTGACAGCTCCCTGTTCTTAAAAGGGACTTTATGAACTTATAGAACCAGCAGGCACCTGTAAGATATCTGATCAGTTCAGGGGTCTAGACTGTGCCCACCAGCATCATAGTCAGTGTGATCATCAGCAGTGTTAATATTCCCTCCAAACCCCCAACTAAGACACAAATGTTGGGTTTTTAATTTGGAAAAATATAGTTTTTAGAAAGATTTAGATCTGATATTATAGCAGTACTGTACACTTTAGAAAATAAACAAACTTTAAAACTTTCTCATGTAGTTTATGCAAATATTTATTGTGATTAATATACTTTTTTTTTTAAAACTTCTGTATCCTGTTAGTTCTGGACTGTGTGACAGTTTATTTCCTGTTTCATTTTGATCTGCATCCCTCCGAGTCTCATCTGCTCGTTACTAATCAGCACACCTGTTCTTCGTTTAGTGATTAACTCGCTCGGTTTTATTTTCTCCAAATTTTCTTGGTTCAACGCCAGATTCTTGCTTTAGATGTGACATTTAGAAATGAAGGGAAAAAGACATAAAAATAATAATAAAATCCAAACCAGAAGCTCTTTAAATTGTCTTAGACTTGAATTTGTGAGATGTTAGGTGTTTTAATGACTACGTTCATTAAAAAACTCTCAAGCAGCAAATAATCGTTCTTATTTTAATTTATTTACATTGACAGTTTTTGTCTGGATAAAGTTTATCCAGAAAAAAACTGTCAATGTAAATAAATTTTATTCACAGAGAACTTGTGTTGTCCCTATGTTTATCCGATAAACATAGGGACAACACAAGTTCTCTGTGAATAAAATGCCATTAAACAGCTCAAATCTTATTAAAATATTAAACCAAATTAAAACAAACAATAAACAGATAAACCCTGTTAAAAGGCAGAGGGAAAAACTGCAGGGAGGAAATAAATCATCTGCTAAATTGCTTATTTATGCCAAACCAGCCATGTGTTGTGCTTCCCCCGGCAGACTAAAATCTGCCAAATTCAGTGTCCAACCTTCACCTTTCCTGTCTCCGTTAAAGATGGCGTGCCAACGTCCAGACGGCCAAAGTGTTTTTTGTTGCTGTATAGTGTCGACCAACCAAGACTGGGGGTAAAAGGATGGAAGGTCATTGAGTGTCTCTGTTATTTATTTATTTTTACTCATTTAGCGATTGGTTAGGTTGAGGGTTTAACTTCTGAATTAAATAAATCTCTAAGAAGCTTCATTTTGTCAGCCAACAGACCATGCATGATCTTTGTGGGAAACTTTTGCATGCAAAGCTTTATGCATTCTGTTAGGAAATGCTTGCATTTAAATTTAATTTACTTGCGATGTGTTTTTGGTGCAGTGCAGAGTAAAATGCCTTTTTTGTTTTAACAGTTATATATATACAAATGTATGTATATATA
>JBBPBX010018655.1:10866-32097 GCA_038048925.1 Garcialebias charrua | reverse complement strand
TATATATATATATATATATATATATATATATACAGGTAACCCCCGACCTACGAACGAGTTCGGGACCTAAGAACCGTTCGCAGCTCGATCCTGTCGTAGGTAGGGGGTGAAAATTGCGTCCCGTTCGTAGGTCGTTATTCCGTTCGTAGGTCGCGGAAATACCGCTAACGGTGCGCCGCGCACACATTTAACAGCATGAGACTGACATACTGGGCCATAAACATGCACAGAACTTTATTTACAAACACTTATCTAAACCATTACACCACACATGCATCCATAAACACACACAGTAACTGTACATCAGTAACTTCACATCAGAACTGCAGGAAATCAGCTGGAAATCACATCAGCAAAATGATGTCAACAATCACACATGAATCCATAAATCCATCAGCAGCATCACATCTATCAGAAACATGTTGCAACCATCATGTTTTTGAAACCAGTGCGTTGATGAGTGTCCATGTGCATGAGAAAGAAGTCCATGAACTCAGAAAAAGCTAGAAGCAGCAGAAAAATGAAACAAAATTGCCTTACTTTGACTGAAGTGTAGGTAGACAGATGTTTTTCTCATGATCAAACCTGCATCTGATGGAACTGCTTAGCCATTGCTCAACAATGAATGTTGGGAGCATTTACTTTTCCACTGTCATGCGCAGTGTCACGCCCATGCCCAACTAACAACAGCCAAGGGGCAATCCCCTCCCCCACCTCGCCGATTGCCGTGTGTGACGCAGTTACGCCGTAGCTCGATTATATACTTGTAATGGGGCTCGTTCGTAGGTCACGTATTTTCTGCCGTACGTCGATGGCATTCTTCTACTTTGGCTCGTTCGTAGGTCCCGTGGTTCGCAGGTCGGTGGAGTCGTAGGTCGGGGGTTCCCTGTATATATATATATATCATATATATATATATATATACATATATATATATACATATATATATACATATATATATATACTATATATATATATATATATATATATATATATATGTGTGCATTGATGATGGAGATGTGTCCACATAGATGACACCACTGCTTTGAATGATATATTTTTCAAGTTGCAAAAGAAGGCCAACTTTCAAATTGAAATTAACCTTCAAAGGGGCAGGTATAATACGATTTCGTCTTCTTCCTGCCACCTTTCATTTTATGTTTTTTCTTGCTTTTAATATTACATGTAAAAAGGTTTTTCTTTCAACACAATGTAAAATGAATAAATGAATAAATAAATAAATCACAATTTAAAAAAATTAAACAATTCAGGCCTAAACATTTTTGTAACAAGTTGTTGACATGGACATTCAAGGCTTGTCTTTAAGTTTCTATATGCAGTGACGCTACACATACATCCTCTAGGAGTTTAGTTTGAATATCAAGACCAAGAATGTTTTATTTCTGCAGTAATAATGCTGAGATGTTTTGTTCTTTCATGCCTCTTCGACGGCTGTGGTTGAGTGGTTAAAGCAGTCGTCCTCCAACACAAGAGTTAGGGGTTTGATTTCACCAGCAGTCACATATCGAAGTGTCCCTGGGCAAGAAACTGAACCCCTCATCACCTCAATGTGTGTCCTATCAGTGTATGAATTTCATAAAACACCGATTAATCTTTGTATAGATCTAGTAGAGTGCTGTATCAATGTGTAAATGAGGACACAGATTGTAGTGTAAAGAGCTTGGAGCATCTTGATAAGATAGAAAGGCACATTATAAGTGCAGTCCATTTACCATCTTCAGTTTTCCCCTTTTGTTTCCTTTTTGTTTAAACAAATTTTGCTTTTGTTGATTAGCAATACAAAGACAAATTCTCATCAGTCCATAAAAATGTAACTGGATCTGTGGTGTTTTGTTAAGTGTGCAAATTGTAGAGCAAATTACTACACTGAAAAATGATACTTAAGCATTGTAGCATACATAAATCACGTTTTACAATCTTTTCTATGACATTTAATGAACAATTATCTTAAATTAAAAGACCATTTAAAGAAGAGCTTGTATGTTATAGGAAATGTCAACAAAATCACTATTTAATTATTTACAAACCATTTTACCTGAGTGATGAATGTAGGTTCAAATGTAATTTTTTAGTAATGTGAGGCAGGGCCTTGTTTACCACTGTTCTGCAAAACACAAAGAGATGAAGCACTCTGGACTGTAAGTGTTTGGGAACTGAGGAAGCAAGGAGTTTTAGATCAGACGTTGAAGGATTCACCTGCTCAACTTTTGGAGTCTGTTTTTTGTGTTTTTGTCCGGATGCATCGGTGTCCTGATTTCAATAACAACAAAAGCTGGAGTTGTCAGTCAGTAGCTCTGCGTTTGGTTTTTCATTCACTTACCTATAAAAATGACTCGTTCTTGTTTTTAGTTCAGTGCCAGCTTTCTAGTTATGACCAATAAACATCAAGAAAACAAGTCCAAGGCGCTGGTTAAGGTTTGTGAAGGATATCTGGTCAAAAATAAACTCGAAATGTAAAAGCTTTTGTTGAACACATCACTTCAATTGATCAGGTTAAAAAAGATAACCTCAAAGTAAACAAGCTGCTTCCTTATGGCTTTGCTGCATACATTCAGAAAATAAAATGTCTCAGTATTAAATCATACTGGCAACCAATATGTTTAGCAAAAGAAAACTTTATATACAAGGCGTACTTCATTCTCCTATAGAGAAAGTTGACTTCGGGTACAAGCCACAAACCACAGCATTACTGATGGATTCAACATACATTGATGCAAGGTAAAAAATAAAATAAAAAAAACAGCAAAGTGTCAAAAAATAAACGTTCAATCCACAAAAACAAACAGTCAATTACATTTAAAGGATTAATAAATAAGAAGATAATTCCATTACAGTACTTGTTTGTATTGTGATAGTTTACTTGTTTATTTTGCTATTTGCTTCATGAATCTCTTTCTTGATAGCATCAAAACAACCTTGGAATCACAAATATGTGGTGCACAAACATTTCTGTGCCTCTCTATGCAACAGAGCTCAGTCATCACACACTGGAACACAAGCTGACTGTCATCAGAAAGCTCTGTCTGTTTTCTCCCAGCAGAACATCCACACCTTAATGACAGCTTCTTACAGAAACTGTCTCTCTCTGAGGATAAAACTCCCAAACAAGCTGAGAAGTACAGTGTATGTCCATCAATGTAGTGCTGAGACCTTTCTCCTAGAGGAAGTAAACAAACACAACACAACAGAACCGAAGAGTTCCTCAGGTCAACACATGGCTGTCCACCTTGATGATCAGTCGCTATATGAAGGAATGAAAATGGACACAGAATATAGAGGACATGGCCTCGACTATCACAGGCCTTCGGCGCAAAATGCATCCTTGATTTTCCAATTGGGCAGCACGGTGGTGCAGTTGGTAGAGCTGCATATCAGCGAGCAGGTTACCCTGGTTCAAAGTCTGGGGCCTTTCTGGGTGGAGTTTGCATGTTCTCTCCGTGCATGTGTGGATTTTCTCTGGTTATTCAATTTTCCTCCCACAGACAAAAAACATGCATGTTAGGCTGATTAGTACAAACCAGTGTTAATTTTGTTGACTAATTATTTTTGTCGACTAAATGTTTTCATTGATTTGTCAACTAAAATTAGACTAAAACAAAAAAAATTCTGATGACTAAGTAATGACTAAAACTAAATGATGTTTTAGTCACATGACTAAGACTAAAACTAAATTAAAAATAGCTGTCAAAATTAACACTGGATTCAAGTACTGCTTGTAGTTTTACTGTTAAAAGCAAGGTTACACAAATAATGTTTGAAAAAAGATTTATTTGTTATAATAATAATAATAATGAATTCAATTTATAACGCACTTTTCATTAATGAAAATCTCAAAGTGCTACACGGTGCAACAGAAATTAAATGTCAATAAAACAAGTAATAGAACAAGTAAAATCAATAACAGTATCAACTAAGATCAAAAGTAGAATCATGAGGAGGCAGAGTATGCTCGGTTGAAAAGAAAGGTCTTCAAGCCGCTCTTAAAGTCAACCACAGACTGTGGGACCCTCAGACAGTCAGGAAGAGAGTTCCACAGGCGGGGGGCAGCCACACTGAAAGCCCGGTCTCCCATGGTCCTTAATTTGGTTCTCGGAATGTGAAGGAGATTACTGTTCTGTGACCGCAGCGACCGGGTGGATGAGTGTGGAATAAGAATATCCTTCAGATAATCTGGTGAAGTTCCATGTAAGCATTGATGTGTAATGAGAGCAGTTTTGTACTGAATTCTGTAGGCGACAGGAAGCCAATGAAGGTTATGAAGAATGGGCGTAATATGTTCAAATTTACGAACTCGCAACAAGATCCTTGCAGCACTGTTTTGAATATATTGAAGTTTCTGAAGGTTTTTGCCAGGGATTCCAATAAACAGGGAGTTGCAGTAGTCGAGCCTGGAGGAGACAAAAGCATGGACGAGCTTCTCAGCATCGGAAAAAGTTAGGGATGGGCGAAGTCTAGAGATGTTTCGAAGATGGAAGAAGCAAGTTTTAAACAGAAGCTTAATGTGATTTTCAAATGTAAGATTGGAGTCCATTTTTATTCCAAGATTTGTAACAGAGGTGGAGAGGGGGATGTCTTGTCCAGAAAAGGAAAGTGTTGTTATAGTAGATGTCTGTACCTGGTGAGGGGTGCCAATCAGTATGGCCTCGGTCTTGGAGCAGTTTAATTGAAGAAAGTTCTGATTCATCCATGCCCTAATTGCCTCCAGGCAGGCAGAGAGGGCAGTGAGTGAAGATGGAGATGACAAGGTGGAAGATGAGGATGCTCCAGTCCTGATGTAAAGCTGTGTATCGTCGGCATAACAGTGAAAAGAAATGTTGAACTGATTAATAATTTGACCTAAAGGCAGCATGTAAAGGGAAAACAACAGGGGCCCCAGAACCGACCCCTGAGGGACACCACAGGAGACAGAGACTGTCTGGGACGTGGCGTTGCCAAGACTAACACATTCCAGCCTATTGGAGAGGAAAGATTTAAACCAGTCCAGGACGGTGTCACAGAGACCGACCTCCACATGAAGACGGTGGAGGAGGATACTATGGTCCACAGTGTCGAAGGCTGCAGTGAGGTCAAGGAGGACAAGGATGGAGGGAGAGCCAGTGTCAGCAGCCAAGAGGACATCATTAGTAACTCTCAGCAGTGCAGTCTCAGTACTGTGAGCTGCCCTAAGTTGTTGTTGTATGTATTGCATATTAAGATTAATATTATGGTTAAAGCTGCAGTATGTAGCTTTTTTTATGAACATATTTCTTCACTCTGTCACTACCTCCTGACAGACTGATGTTAGCCAGGTAATCTCTGAAAAAAAATTAAAAAAAATATTGTCCCCTTGCTTCTCCAGGTGGTAAATAAGCATTTCTAAAAAGAAAAGGTGACCCGCCATTTTCCAGCCAATAAAAACAGAGTTTGTAACCAGCCAATAAAAACAGAGCTTGAATTTGAATCAGCCAATAAAAACAGAGCTTGAATTTGAAATTCAACAGACCACAAGGGGGCAGAGCCACATATGGCTCTGAGGGGGAGGGATCAGAATGCTTTGCCTGTTGAAAATATTTCTAACTGCTGCAGTTCTACAGAAACTGCATACTGAACCTTTAAAACATTGTTTTGTTTTAGTAACTACAGAGAATTGATGAAAAGTTTTTACTATGTATAACTTAGTCGACTTAGTTGACTGTAGATTTAGTCGACTAAATGTTTTCATTGATTTGTCAACTAAAATTAGACTAAAACAAAAAAAATTCTGATGACTAAGTAATGACTAAAACTAAATGATGTTTTAGTCACATGACTAAGACTAAAACTAAATTAAAAATAGCTGTCAAAATTAACACTGTTAGTAACTTGTCCCTAGGTGTGAGTGAGAGAGTGAATGGTCATTTGTCTCTATGTGTCCCTGCGATGGACTTGCGACATGTCCAGGGTGTCCCACGCCCCTCGCACAGTGATTGCTGACTATGGGCACCAGTGACCCCCGCGACCCAAAAAGGAAGAAGTGGGTAAAAATGATGGATGGATGGATGGATGGATTTTCCACTTCAGATGGTTCAACAGCCATGTATCTTGAATCATTTGACTGACACATCTCACACGTTGTGCATTCTCACTGCTGAGTGATCCACAGGTGAGCGGCTTGGTGGCACAAGTGTCCTCAGCAATTTTCAGAATTGTGCTAAACCTACAGCTCAAATTAGAGCTAAAATATACTCAAGACCCAAGACTGGATATTCAGTTCCCTCCTGTTCAAACACTTAAGATTATTATGACATTAATAATAAGCAATAAGCAACGTGCCGCATTTCATTTTAATTAGGGATGGGACAGATCCGATCCAGTATCGGTATCGGTATCCGATATCAGCATTATTTAAGTATCGGATATCGGATCCAACCTGCCGATATTTTTCCGATACCAGCTTCAAAGAGCACTTGTGTTCAATCACATTCTGTGACTGCCCTTTTTAACATGGTATGAGTTAAACCTAATGAAGATACTCTTAAGCCTTACAATAGGGAACCCACTGACTTTAACAGCACACAGGACAGGAGGCAAGTATACCACACACATGTCCTCCTTACTCATGGTGCAGCTGAAAAAAAAACTAAAAAAGCGCTAAGCATGATGGGAAAGACAACACAGCCACTCCCCTTAACCACTAAGAGAGTGGGTTTTGTTGTCTTACCCATTATAACCAATAGTTATAACCAATAGTTTGTCCAGCTAAAGCTGAAAAAACTAAAAAAACGCTAAGCATTATGGGAAAGACAACAAAATCCACTCTCTTAGTGGTTAAGGAGAGTGGCTGTGTTGTCTTTCCCATCATGCTTAGGACTTTTTTAGTTTTTTTCAGCTGCACCATGAGTAAGGAGGACATGTGTGTGGTATACTTGCCTCCTGTCCTGTGTGCTGTTAAAGTCAGTGGGTTCCCTATTGTAAGACTTATGAGCATCTTCATTGGGTTTATCTCACACAATGTTAAAATGAATAGTTTGGGTACGAAAGTTTCATTATACAGAGTCACATACCTGAACAGTATCGGATCGGAAAAGTATCGGTATCGGTCGATACTCAGTTATGAAGTATCGGTATCTGATCGGAACTGAGAAATGTGGATCGGTGCATCCCTAATTTTAATGTGTGGCTGCACAGGCGTAAAAAAAAAGTTCCTATCAAAAACTGGGTTGCTAAGTCAAAAAGCAAGATGGCCACCATCATATATCTAAACTAAACATAAACCAGATACTCCAATCATTTTTAAAAAAAGTTCTAGTTCTAGATTTTGCATTGCTTAAAAGTATAGTGTTTAAAATGCTTGGGGTGGCTAAAGATGAATCTATAGTGATCAAGACCACTCCTGGTTCTGCTACTGAGCTGCTGGTGGATAAAACTGCTCCCTCTACTCGTCAGCATCCATCACTCTGCACTGCTTCAGACAAGCAAAAAAATATATACTACCTCTATTCTTGTACACAGTGAATCTCCTACCCACTTGAATATCTTGCAACAAAAACATTAAGGTTTACTTGCATTGCCTTTTCAGTCCCAGTCCCAGAAAAGCACTCATCTCAAAAAACTACAGACTATTTGAATCCCTCAGAGACGGGGGACGTTAACGCATCGCTTCTTGTTTATTTATTTACCACTAAAGGTGAAATATAATTAAGATAGAGGTTGGAAACAACAAGTGGAAGAAAAGTCCAGAGATGAAGAGCAGAATTAGAGATTTTAGAGAAATTGGAGACAGAAAGTCAGACTAATGAGGAAACGAGGGCAGGGATCACCAAGTACTGCATTCCTCTCCCATCATTCTGAGGCCTGAAGAGATGAGAGGAGAGAGGAGGAGACAAAACAAAACAAGATGGAAATGAAACTTTGTGAAGAACCCTGTCTTCGTGTAGCAGATAAAAGATCTCAGTCTGTATGATGTGTTTTTTGTGAGCCTGACGTCAGTCCACGGTATCCTGCCTTGGACCTATTCTTTGTTCCCCTCCTAAATAGCACTTGTCACAGCCGTCCTCCCACACACACATGCAAGAACAGCCAAAAGACTAAAAACCATATGTTNTGTGTTTTAAATCCTTTTGCAATATTCTAAACAATGTTTCTAAGCTCTAAACGCTCTAAAAGACCACACCACGTCATGATTTCAGCTCCCTGCCTCCTCTGCACTTTGCCGCCTGCAAGCTCTCTTGGCCACGCCCACTTCTCTGCTCTGCATTGAGATCAGCTGATCAGCTGCAGCAGGAAGTTTATTCTGCAGTATGGGCTGCACAAATGAGCAGCAGGTGCTAAATAATTTAAAATAATTTATTTTAAATAAAAATTCCATGCCGATCATGTGGCTCATCCATCAATTAGCCAATTGTGTGTCATGTCCAATCTTATTTTTTAAAACCGCGATAGAAGGAGTCTGTGATAAATGCACCGTGAAATAGCGAGGGACTACTGTATAAGAATTATTAATTTGTAATGTATCTTAATGCCGTTTGATTGGAAAAACTGTTGTACAGAACCTAAACATTTTTCTTAGTTTGGTGACTGAAAAGCCATAAATAATATTAAAAAGAGATAGATAATTATATTTTACATTTCATGTTCTTCATACTTTGAAATAATTGTAAATATAAAGAATTGTTTAAGGTTTTTTAATACTGCCTTCCATTTACTTAGAAATAAAATTCTGCTGTTTGATAAATGTTTACAACTGGATGTGTTTTCGCACAAACTCAGCAGGTCGACGTGTGCTTTGCATTCAGGTCTGCAGATTGTCCTGAAGTCCATAATGAAGGCCATGGTGCCTTTGCTGCAGATCGGTCTGCTGCTCTTCTTTGCCATTCTTATGTTCGCCATCATCGGTCTGGAGTTTTACAGCGGAAAACTGCACAAAACATGCACACCACAGCCAGGAATACGAGGTACAGGATATTATTAGCCAATACTGCATTACAAGTAAGAGTGATGGCAAACTAGCTGAAATTTTATACATCTGTGAATGACGTTGTCTTATTTTCTGTGCAGAGCGCTAAAAGTAGATTGTTATTAAAAAAATTTTTTTAAAGATCAGTATGCAGTAACCGTAAACCTGCATGATTATACAACAGCCTTCCCATGCTTCTCACAGCTGGTAATCCCCAGCTCACACCTCCTCAGTCTGGTCTTTGACCTCCCAGTTGCACATGGCTGCAGTTTGAGTCCTGGCCAGTCCATCCCACCTGATGTTTCTGGCTCAGACACATGTTGTGTATCAAAGCCAAGACTCTTGTGCAGGGCCGGCCCAAGCCTCAATGGGGCCCTAAGCAAAATTTGGTTTGGGGCCCTCTATTTTTGCTAATAATGTGGATTACTGCAATCCACAGTCAGATGATCAGATCATTCACTGACCTAACATAAACCCATTGCAACTCTGACAGCCCTGGTTACATTATCCTATGTGTATTTTGGTACTAAAAGTAAATAAAAAAAAAAGTATACAATGTATTTTACTGCAAAAATGTCATCTGGTTTATTAACTTTGGTTCCAAAGAACTGCAACAGTAATGTTCAAAATAATTTGGAGCGCAAGATCAACAACAAACAACAGATAAAATAACTTGGATGCATAAAAATTAATTAAATTGTGCAAAAACAGACAAAAGAAAATAAAAATATCAAGGAAATACTTAAATAATGTAAATGAACAATGAAACCACGTAAAATGGTTTAAACAAAGAAATTTAAAGTTGAATAATTAGTTCTTAAAACTATGTAAATGTATGTAACAATTTGCAAAAGCTGAACTTAAAAGATTAAATAGAATCACATGGAAATCTTTACAAAAAAAAAATAAAAATAATAATCATCAGTTGCACTTATAGGGGCCCCCTAGTGGCCCCGGGGCCCTAAGCAGCCGCTTAGTTTGCTTATGCCTTGGGCCGGCCCTGCTCTTGTGGCATCTCTAACATGAAAAACTAAAAAAAGTTCTTACATTTCACCATAGTAAAAAGGTGTGTCTGAACCATTTGTTTCACACCAAACTGAGCCATAAACAAGTCAGGCTCATGCTCATTTGGTAACTATTTATTATGTTATTTATTATATGTGTTTGTCTGTTTTGCACATTTCTGCAGCTCTGTATAGGTAGTTGCTCTGCTGTAAGGTTACAGCATAACAAGAAATCCATGCACAAGTGGGTAAGGCTGCACCTGGAGGTTTGATCAAATCGACCTAAATAAATAAAAGGAACAACTCGATGCACTACAGTGACTCATTGTTCATTCATAGCTGTCATTAACCTCCAAGCTGCCCCCCACACCCCTGTTTCACTTGAGCTGAAAGGACATTTAGAAAATACAAATCAAATGAAGTATTTTCTGTCAAAGGATGTTCTGACATCACAGCTCTGTGGATTCCCAGCCTGCTTTAAAATGCATTTCCTGTGGCTTTCAATTAGTGGATAAGATTTTTTTTTTGCATTTGTGGGAAAGTTATCAACCAGTCTTATATTCATAGATGGTGTAAAATAATAGCTGGAAAAGTAAATCTAAGATTCTGTACGTTTCTGTTCAGAAAACGAGACGGTGGACTCGATTGAGTTCGAGTTCCCGTGTGGCGTGCGTCAGTGTCCAGCGAAATACGGTTGCAGCGATAGATGGATTGGACCGAACGATGGCATCACCCAGTTCGACAACATCCTGTTTGCTGTTCTCACTGTCTTCCAGTGCATCACCATGGAGGGATGGACCACCGTACTCTACAATGTAAGATCACATGTCTGTCACTCACAGGATTGCTCTGGTTTTTGATGAGTAGTTGTGTTTTCTAACAGTTTAGACTCTGCTTGGATTCATAAGTGCACCAAAGTACCAATATTCGATGTAAATAATGTTTCAGCTATCAAAGTCTCAACTTTAGCTGATGTGATAAGAATATTTTATTCTAAATCGCTGCTTTAAAAGGCAGCAGATGATTTTAGTTCTTTCAAAGAATAACAAGTATAATGAATGGATTGCCAAACATAGAGATTAAAAATAAGTTCATGAGTTTTGAACTGGGTTTCTCTGGAATTTTATGTGTAGTTAGTATCTTACCTGCAGTCGAAAGTTGTTCAAACAATCTCAGCATTGAAAATCAAGTAAAATTGTCTCACAAAAACGTCTAGCTAAATTCAAGTAAAAGATATCTTACTTCACATTGCATTTAAACTAAACAGCTGAGACCAAACTTCATAGAGGGTTATTCATTCAACCTTTATTTAGGCAGGTTAATCCCATTGAGCCTCGAGGACTCATTTACAAGAGAGACCTGGCTACAAACAAAGAATGATGACAACAGCAACAGTAGATTTTCCTTGAACAATCAACAATAGACAATCATAAGAGAGGCATACAGATTTTTTATTTTTTCGTCAAAAACCCTTTTATAGTTAAAGGTATTTTTCATACATTTGTTTTGTTCATTTTCTCAAAGTGTAGTTAACAGAAACACAGAAAGACTCAACTAAAGGTAAGAAATAATAAATGTATTTACAATATTTACAATATTTACAGGGGCTGGACTCAGTAGGAAATGGGTAAGTACAGGTATCTGCGGATGCAAAATAAAGATGGTCCATATTTTCTTAAGCAGAGAATCTTCTGGAAGACTTTGTGTGAACAGAGGAGGCTTCAGGTTGTAGGTGTTTCAGGTCTGGAGAGGAGGGTAAGATTCCAGGTTCCAGGAAGGTGAGTATGGCAGGTGAGCTTTATAGGTTGGTGTTTGAGAGTGACAGGTCAGACCAGGACGTTGATTTGAAAAGGCCTGGTTTTAGGATGAGGAGTCCAAAGCTGGAGGATGGAGGTAGCTTCCAAACTTGGAGGATACAAGGAACAGATTCTCATCTGTGTGGAGCACAAGGAAAACAGGATTAATTATTAATGCATTATCTTAAATAGCACTAGGGACTCTGGCCACTCACTGAATACCATGTACTGTAGTGGACAATGTCTTGGTGCCGTCCTCTGGCCATTTTAGTCCTTCGTACAGCAGGTGGCTAATTAGAGAGATAAGCCACTAGGAGCTGCAAAAAGGTGATGTGAAACGGAAAATGCTGAAGTCTCTACATGTTTACTATCTTGGGACTTTTGCTTCATCAAAAGGCCACAAATAAATATGTAACTTCAGCCGTAGATTGGCTTATTCATTGCCACATTTATTTAAATCCCAAATTCTAGTGATTATTTTCCCAAGTTCTTGTATTGAAAATGGGGTGTTTTCCCATCAAATTGTTAGTGTGGTTGAAAGAAATTTTTAGATCTTTACTTGAGATGTGTTTCTGTGACATAGATGTGTCAAAATACAAAAGCACAGCGTGGAAAACATAGACATTTTGTGAAACTATAAACATTTTGTGCTTGAAGCTCATAATATAGACACTTTCTGCTCAAGAGTAGCCAACAGGGAGGCCATTCGGCTCTAGCTTTATTAGTATGTGTTAGAGGGAATGGAGAACATAGTGTGTACTATAAACAGAAAGGCATCTGCATTCACTCAGTAAATTTACTTTTTCTAAGCTATGAATTTAAAATTCACCTTATTAACTTAAAACTGTTGAGCTATTAAAAATTTAAGTAAAATGTGAAAAAAATACACACGCTGTATTTTCACTTCTGTTCATGATAGATCAGTTGAAATGTGACGCAGCTGTGGAGCCAGTTTCACTCAAGAACTTACCCTTATCACATAATACTGTAATCTGTAAACTGTGGGCGGCCGTGGTGTAGTGGTAATGGCAGTCGTCTCCCGATCGGAATGTTGGCGGTTCGACTCCCGGGACCCGCACCATGTGTCGTTGTGTCCTTGGGCAAGACACTTAACCCTGAGTTGCTCCCGGTAGGACTGGAAAGCACCTTGCATGGTAGTCTGCCGCCACCGGTTTATGAATGTGTGTAGCATTCAATATATGTGTAGCACTTTGAGATTTTCAGTAATGAAAAGTGCGTTATAAATTGAATTAATTATTATTATTATTATTATTATTAATCTTCATCATAAGCCTAGATATAAATACATCAGAATACCACGACTACTTTATGACCTTCTCTTTGTTCACTAAAATCTGAACATCAAACTAATGTCCCCACTCCTGCATTTATGTTTTCTTTGTGCTGGTTTTGGATGCTTCAGACCAACGATGCCTTGGGCCCCACCTGGAACTGGCTCTACTTCATCCCTCTCATCATTATCGGCTCCTTCTTTGTCCTGAACCTGGTGCTGGGAGTCCTCTCTGGGTAGGTCTTAATTCACTTTAAGTTTTAGGCTCAAAATGTCAGGAAGGATTTAAAACTGTAGTTTATGAAATAGAACAATAATTATGTTTATTTACTTCACCATCTTTGCATCACTGTTGTGCATTAGTCAGACATATGAAGGTGGACATTTTGAATAAAAACAAACAAACAGATTTACAGTTTAGAGGTTGTGCACAACGTTTTCTTCATAATGGATCTAAATACACTTTTTTTTTAGCATGTAACCCTTCTGCAGATGGGTATGTAGTGAGAGGGAACACTATGACATGTCTTCTAGAGGCTACCGTATTTTTCAGAGTATAGGTTGCACCTTTTTATCATTTTTTCATGGCCTGCGACCTATACTCAGGTGCGACCTGTATATGGCTTTTTATCAAATACGCTGATTTGTAATCATTTATTAACAAAAATTAAACTGAGACACACTCTTACAATATTGTCAGCTAACAAATATATATTTTTAGGTGTTTATCCTGCTAAAATTATTCATTTATTAAAGAAAAGTTCAGCTCAGACACATATTTGCTATAATTTTTTTATCAAACAATTACGGTATATTATTTTCAGTGGTAATAATCCCCTTGTACCCACAAGTAAATAACTAATGATGTGTTTTGGATGGTTTTCGCAGGGAGTTTGCCAAAGAGAGGGAGAGGGTTGAAAACCGCAGAGCCTTCATGAAACTGAGACGTCAGCAGCAGATTGAAAGAGAGCTCAATGGCTACCGCGCCTGGATCGACAGAGCAGGTGGCTGTAGTCCCACAGATTTATTTCTCCTACATATAAAACATAAACCAAGTTCTAGACATTTTTATACCCACTTGTGATTTATCTCTTTTCATACGAGCAAAGATGAGCTGTTTATATAGACTGTAATCATATTATTTGTTTTCTAGAGGAAGTCATGCTTGCAGAGGAGAATAAGAATTCAGGTCCTTCTGCCCTCGATGGTGAGTCAGCAGCGCTTTGGTTTTTTTTCTAGTTTTGCTTCTCATTTCAGTTGCACGACTCAAAGAAAGTCACCTGTTGAAACAGTGTGTCGAAAATCAGGTTCAAAGGTTAAGTTGTTGTGATGCTCTTTCACAAATCTTTCTCAACATAGCATCCTTCGCAGAAATCCCTGTGCCATACCTGTCATTAGATACTGTGGCCGACAGATTGTAGGTGCTGCTCTGACCTTCACAATTCTTGGTGACCTTTCAGGGTTTTTATTAAGTGATGATTGATTGGCAGCTCTCAGGAGCCTCTAAGAGTGCAGCTTAGGTGGTGCTAATGCTTAATTCTCTTTTCTGCACTTTGCTTGCACAAAGCGTACAGCCTATTTTCAAACACACACAAACACTACGCTTCTGTAGTGCACACAAAAATGTTACCCTGGTCACTCTGACACACAAAAGTACAATTGTGTGACAGGAATTAATTGTAGACACAGTCAGTGGCTTCGTTTGTGTGGGAAATAAATGCAGAAGCTCCGATGGCTTTGATTATGAAGAAAGGTGGTGCACGGCGGTTGTCTTAGCAACCGCTGGTCTGAAACGGCAGTAGCATGGATGAGCTCGTGTGTTTGTGTGTTGACAGGACACAGCCTTTAGCAAACAGTGCTGTGTGAAGAGCGGCAGCAGCATTTTTGTGTGTCTGTGTGTGTGTGTCGGTGTGCATTTGATCAGTGACTTATTAAAAAGTCCCTGAGCAAATATTGACTGCACGTGGATTCTGAAATCAGAAGGTGGCAGGAAGGTGTGAGTGGGGGTAAGATTGAATGAGAGGTAATTGTATACACTTTTGTGAATAAAAAAGGCAAACATGCTCACTTTATAACATGAGTGCTGCATAGTTTGACAATATGCTGTTAAACTACAGTTCAACATGAAACAAACGTCCAAAAATGAACAAACTGCTTTTGAGCTTGTTTTTCCTCATAATGGATTTCCTAAGGGTACAATGAGAAGCTTTGTGGATCATTGCCCCAACATTAAATGTTCGTTGTCTCATTTCCTTTTGGTGCACCATTGCTGTCAGCTTCCCCTTTAAGCTAAAATGTTACATTAGTGAGGTTCATGGTTAATTTGTTGGAAAGAAGAATCAAAAATGGTCACTGAAATAACTTCAAACTGACACAAATAGAAAACAAGTTTTAAAAAAATCAGCTAATGAATGTCAGTCATTCTAAAAAAGCTAAGTCTGGTCCTCTAGACATTTAAAAAACAAAAAAAAACTTTTTTTTTTTTTTTGCTTTGTTTTGTTTTGTTTTTTGAATGTCCAGAGGACCAGACTTAGCTTTTTCTAGATTTTTCTACCTGGATTATTGAGCATGCATCGGGGAATGTCAGTCATTGTATTTCAGTGCTGGTTGAACAGAGTAACTGAAACTTGACATAAAGGATACCCCTAAAAAACTGAAGACCATTTGATGATAGAAACTGTTTCAACTTGGAGTGTTCATCACAGATGTCTTCACTTTTTTGATCCGTCTGTATATTTAAAGGGTGAACAGTAGTCACTGTGCTGTTTGGTGTCATGGTGTGTCTCACACTGACCATGGACCACAGAAAACTAAGAACAGAGTCGTCTCGGGAGCTTAGATAGAAAATTATTGATAAGCTTGTTAAAGGTAAAGGCTGTAAAAACATCTCTAAGCAGCCTGATGTTTACAGGACTACAGCTGCACAGATTATTCTGAGGTTTAGGCCCACGGGACTGTAGACATGGCTGCAACAGTGAAATTGATGACAAATTGACTGATATTTTGAATGGCAACCAAAGAGATTAGAGGTCAAGGTACATTAGTGGGAGATTGCCCAATCGATCACTGTTTAATGGAAAACAATCTAGGAGACAGTAAAGCTCAAATAAATAAATAAATTGTAATTTGTCCAAATGTATACTGACAAGCCATAATGCTTCTAGAAGAATCTGTCTTTTGAACAGATGAGACAAAACTAGAGTATATTGGCAACAAGTCCCATCAGCTTCATGTTCAGTGGCCCAGAAATGAAACTTGCTGACAAACGAGCACAAGACCTACACTTAAACATCGAGGAAGCTCTGTTGAGGGGCAGCTTTGCAACATCTGGAATATGGTGGCTTGAATCTGTGCAGGGTACAATGAAATTTCAAGACTATCAAGACATTCTGGACTGAAATGTGCTGCCCAGAGTCATAACTTTCTGGGCGATGATGAGTCCTCCAGCAGGATAATGACCCAAAACTAACAGCTAAAAAGACGTTGGTTACGTACTGTAACCACAGATTATATGAATGCAGGCGGAGCCCTTTAAGCCACGCCCTAGTGGGTTTACCCCTGCGCTTCGCGCCAATCACTGAAGACTTCTAGTCCACGCTCACCTGCCGTGGGCCCCGCCTCGGTCTGCTATTTATTCTGTTGCTGACCGAGAATCGGCTCCCAATAAGGTAAACATTTTTCACCAAAAAGAGCCAGGGAGGCCCAGGGGCTTAAAGGGCTCCGCCTGCATTCATATAATCTGGGGTTACTAGGCATGTAACGAGATCTCGTTGTACGAGATCTCGCGATATTAAACTCCCGCGATATCTCTCGTTGAGAGGTAACGTTGTCTCGCGAGATGCTAATGCTAGCGCTAGCAGAGCCCCTAGCAAGTCAGCGTCACGGACAGCATGGCTTCGCCGGATGAAGTTGCTATAGAAGACGCCCCAACTACTGATGGAGGGTCCCGGTGCCGCAGACGCCTCTACATTGATGGAGGGTCCCGGCGCTGCCGACGCTGCCCCGAATGTAAAGACACGCGTGTAAACACCGGTGTGACCGGTGTTGCCAGATAGAGTCCCACCCACCCAAAGCACTCTTTACCCGCAAAAGTCAGAAGGAAAATTGCAGTGAACCGCCCAATCTGGCTTGTCCTCTGGACGGAGCTGGGGGCACAGCGAAGGTCTGTGACGGGGGTGAAAGTCTCTGCACGCTGTGTTTTTTTCTCACCTGCTGGAGCGCGTCCGTGGATGAGCACAGCTGCTTGAACACGGTCTGGTAGTGCTCACTGAACAGACCCTGTGCTGAGATCGGCCCCTGACGTTAAAACTTCCTCCGTGACGGAAGGGAGACAGTTTGAGCCAGACTTGTCGTTGTAGCAGCGTGGCCCACGCTATGATCCGAGCAGAGCAGGTCGCAGTGCCCCACACAGGTTGGTGATTGCGTCGAGAGCTGCTCCAGCCTTCTCGTGCATTCGCTCCTGCCCGACTCCGAGCGCCAGGAGCGCAATGTTATTTACTGCGCACCAACCTGAGAAGCACACCTGTGGATGCGTTCCTGCATCTTTGTGGCGAACTGATCTGCAGTGCGGGCGGTGTGACTGGCTTCCCCACATGTTTTGTGGCTTTCAGTCCAAAAAACCCGCGGACGAGCTCTGCTCCACTCTCTGCCTGCAGCAGGGAGAGAATGTCCTGGACGCACGGCCAGAGCATCTGCGCCTGGTTCACCAGCATCGCAGTGAAAAGTCCAGCCAGGAGTGGCGTCGAAGACGCCTGTGTGGTGCCTTCAGGGACCGTCATGGTGCACGTACCCGCTGCCCACCTGATGATGTCGGGCAACGCGTTGGCCAGGTTGATATGAGGACCCTGCTCGACCGTGTCGGGCTCCGGCTGTCCCTCACCTTCAGGAGACGTGCCCTGCTGCTACATGACTCCTCCGTGTCAAAGCTTGCGGGTCACTGGGTCCAGATCTGCTGGTGGGCAGGCTGGTACCTGCACATTGGTAGTGGGGGCCATGCCGACCACGGCTTCTCCCTCGGTGGGGGGTAGGATCGGCCTCGCTAGCTACCCCCGTGGACGCGTAATCCCCCTTCTCCAGGAACCACAGGGAGGGGGAAGCGACCACCATCGGCTGAGCTTCCGCTGCCATTTGGCCAACGAGTTCGAACCGGCACTCCTTCTAGTCCTCAGACAGGAGCTGGCAGGCGAGACACTCCGGGTGCTGAACCACTGCCTGCTGTGCATGTTCCAGTCCAAGGCACATCTCACAGGCAAGATGCTTGTTGTCGGCCTGCAGCATGAAGCCGGGTTTGCATCCTGTGCATTTCTTAAGGATCTTCTGGAATCCATCGTAGATGGGCAGCCGTGGCACAGTGGTAATGGCAGTCGACCCCCGATCGGAAGGTTGGAGGTTCGAATCCCGCGTCCGCCCACCATGTGTCGTTGTGTCCCTGGGCAAGACACTTAACCCCGAGTTGCTCCCGGTAGGTCTGGATGGCGCCTTGCAAGGCAGGCTACCACTACCGGTGTATGAATGTGTGAATGAATGGGTGGATGGCTGGTATTGTAAAGCGCTTTGGGGCTCCTCACAGGGGGCTGGAAAGCGCTATATAAATAAGCTCCATTTACCATTTACCATAGAAAGAAATCTTCTGAATCATATGGCGTGAAAATTTTTAGGGAGCCGATTCTCGGTCAGCAACAGAATAAATAGCAGACCGAGGCGGGGCCCACGGCAGGGGGGCGTGGACTAGAAGTCTTCAGTGATTGGCGCGAAGCGCAGGGGTAAACCCACTAGGGCGTGGCTTAAAGGGCGACAGCCTGCATGAAATATAACTAACAACTCAGAACAGAACAGACTATTCTGAAATGAAGTATTCTGAAGCCCTGATCTAGATCTTGAACATCTGGAGCTGAAACGTGCAGTCTGGAGCAGGAACCCTTCAAACCTAACACAGCTGGAGCAGTTTGAGCAAGAGAAGTGGACCAAAACACCTGAGAACAGGTGCAGACTTACCAAAACTACTGACTCAAAATATTGTGAAATAAAACAAATTAA
This sequence comes from Garcialebias charrua, assembly GCA_038048925.1. Lineage (NCBI taxonomy): Eukaryota > Metazoa > Chordata > Actinopteri > Cyprinodontiformes > Rivulidae > Garcialebias > Garcialebias charrua. The sequence goes on along the minus strand of JBBPBX010018655.1, from coordinate 13,035 downwards.
GGGCACCATTATTTTAGTTACAGTCAGTTTTGTTTCATTTTATTTTGTTAAACCAAAATTCTAATGCAACATCAGATTTTTATTATTATTCAGTTGTTGTTTTTTTCTTTTTATTACTTTTATCGGTTTCAATTTATTTCAGTGACCACTGTGGGATTTTTCTTCTTTTTCTTTAACAAAAATGATAAAAACAAATATATCTGTGTTTGTATTATCATATTCCTTTATTACATATTGCCATGGTCTAACTATAGAGATGTATAAGATTACGACAGTTTCGGGGCTAGACAATCTACAAACAATTAGATGCAAAATTCAGTAATTCAACATACCCTGATGCATGCTCAATAATCCAGGTAGAAAAATCTCAAAAAAAGCTAAGTCTGGTCCTCTGGACATTCAAAAAACAAAACAAAACAAAGCAAAAAAAAAAAAAACTGTAGAAACGTTTCGTCTTTCGTCCGAAAGACTTCCTCAGTCTGAGAAGCTGTATTCAGCTCAGTCTTATAAATAGCACCCTCCACAGTGGATCAACCAGTTGGCTGATGACAGCCGAAACCAGCTGCTCACATGATCAAGGAGGACCATCAGCCTAACGATGGATCGTTAGCACCCTGATGGTTGTTTGGTATTCACAGAGAGCTAAAGCTTTGTTTATACTTCAGGCAAGACGTGCGGCAGCGGCCCAGCGATGATGTACTGTAATTGCATGTGTGTCACCGACTGCATTGCGCGTTTATACTTGGAAACGACGTGGGGGATACATTATAGTAATCCCTCCCTCTTCCCTCCCACTGCTTACGTCACGCGCACTCCCACTGAATGTTTTATCAGGACAACCGGATTTAATATAATGATAGGCTCCATTACCTCGATTTGTGAGTCCGTTCTGTCGGCTGTTGTAATGTTTGTAGTCGTCCCCCGGTGTTTAATGTATGTGTCCAGCCACTGCAAAGACAGGTATAACGGAGGAACTGGATTGGTCCCGCCAGGATCCCCGCTCCGGACCGCCTCGGCGAGTTTCTCTTCAAAACTATCCATGTCAAAGCAAAAACAAAAACCGGCTTCTGGAAGAGTAGCAGGTAGCGGGGTGATACACCATATATTGACATCCAAACAAAAAATGCCCACAAACTTTGAACCAATCACACGCTCCGAGCCACATCCTCCGCGTCTCGCAGTGCTGACTGGGAGCAATGTATAGGACAGCTGTCACCGGGGGATCACAGCGGGAGTGCAGACGGAAGTTGTGCAAGTTTTTTTCACTCAACGTGGGGTAAAAGATGTGCGACAAGAAGTATAAACCAGCCTTGAGTGATACTAGCAATAACAGCATTGTAAGAGGGGGACAGTTGAACCCGGAGGCCTCCACCTCTGTTTAATGATGGACAGTTTATTTTCACAAAGATGGCCTCCTTTACTCCTCTCTCATGTCTCCTCTCTGGTCCAGAGGACCAGACTTAGCTTTTTTTAGATCAGTAATTCAACCTGTTGCTTGCGGAGCAAAAACTACATATTTATGTTTCTGTATTTACAGTGTGTTACTCTTAGTTTCACAGGGAATGTTGTCTACCTTCTGTAAAAATAAAATAAAAATTACACCTTTAAAATGTTCATAGACTAAAGCTGAATCTGGTTTAACAGTGACAGTTTAATAGATATCTAAAACTAAGTTTAAATGTCAACACATTTCCAAGAATAGTAAGAAAAAAAAACTGAAAACATGAGGTGGGTTCCAAACCGAGCTCTCTGCCTTCAGATGCTTCTCGTGTACTGAGTGAACCAACCAAGCAGTACGTATGGTGCAACAATAATGCATAGGACCATCTATAATCCTATGTGGGCTGCTGGAGACCTGCACCAGCTCCCCACAATATCAATGTTGAAATCACATCCATTGCTCAGAGGTCAGTTAAAACAGCTTGCCGTGAGGTTTTGTCTTCTTCTCTGTAGTGTTGAAGCGAGCCACCACCATCAAGAGGAGAGGCATGGACGTGCGTCAGGGGCAGCCATGTGAGGAACTATATGGTGACATCTCCTCATTAGGTGAGCGTGAGTCTGGACCGGCACAGTATGAGCATGTAAAGTGTTCCCAGCAGCAGCTTGAAATCCAGTTGTTACTGTCAGCATCTCACTGTTTCGTCCAGCACTCAGAATGGAAACATGCTG
>JBBPBX010018655.1:0-10816 GCA_038048925.1 Garcialebias charrua | reverse complement strand
GCATGCCCATGGCCAGAGGAAGCATTCGGAGAGCAAAACGAGGTCCAACGGCTTATTTTCGCCGCAAGGAGCGTCTCCTGCGTATTTCTATCCGCCGTGTGGTGAAGACGCACACGTTCTACTGGACGGTGCTCGGCCTCGTGGCTCTCAACACGCTGTGTGTGGCCATCGTTCACCACAGCCAGCCTCTGTGGCTCTCCAACTTCCTCTGTAAGTCGTTTCAGCGGCAGTGAAGATAGTAAACAGTCTTTTCGTGTGAGTGATGTTAACTCGTAGCCGTTTCATATCTGCTTACCTTTTGGTTCTAGACTATGCAGAGTTTCTGTTCCTTGTCCTGTTCCTGACCGAGATGTTTCTAAAGATGTACAGTCTGGGGCCGCGCCTCTACTTTCATTCCTCTTTTAACTGCTTTGACTGCAGCGTTAGTACTTTTTCTTCCTTTTTATATATACATGTACTGTATACTCCTTTAATCAATTTTAAAATAACTGTCTTCTAAAGGTAGAATTAACCCTAGCTGTCTGAACGTTCCTCTGCATCACGTTGAATTCTTTTTTTCCTTATTACAAGTTTTATATCGATTACTTTTTTGCTTTACTATAATTTTAACATAACTGCAGTTGTCTGTATGAGCTGTAAATATCCCCTGCATATCACAGGTGATCGTTGGCAGCATCTTTGAAGTGCTGTGGGGTTTCATCAGGCCTGGAACTTCATTTGGCATCAGCGTCCTGCGTGCGCTCCGTCTGCTGAGGATTTTCAAAATCACCAAGTTAGTGCAGCTGCCATGCTCATTTTGTTGCCACATAAAGGGTGTTTTCCCAGATTAGCTCACTGATAACAGAGGTCTGGATGAAATATTAGTGAAATGGTTGTATGTAAAACCATGCCTTCTGCAAGGAGTGGATTGTTTTTGCTGCTAAAACCAGAGGTGTCACTTTTTTTTGTTAGCTTTTACATAAATGTGATGTTTGGTTTCTGTCAAGGTACTGGGCGTCTCTGAGAAACCTGGTTGTCTCTCTGATGAACTCCATGAAATCCATCATCTCCCTGATCTTCCTTCTGTTTCTCTTCATTGTTGTCTTCGCTCTCCTTGGCATGCAGCTTTTTGGTGGCAGGTAGCCTTTCCATCTCCTTGTGTAAAACACTCATGCGTTTATTTTTCTGAACACTACCATTTAAACAGTGGACTAACAAACTTAACAAGAGGACAGACTTAGAACGTGAGATATGACAGGCCGTTTTAATTTCCCAGTGGTTTATTATCTCACACAATGACAAACAAAAGGTTTAAGTAGACCATTCAGGAGATCCTCTATGGTTCTATGGTCAAATAACATTTGTTTCAATACAACACACCATTAATTTTAAATTGTCCCTAGGTGCGAGTGTGAATGGTTGTTTGTCTCTATGTGACCCTGTGATGGGCTAGAGACCTGTCCAGGGTCTCCCCCACTTCTTGCACAGTGACTGCTGGACCCCAAAAGAAAGAAGTGGTAAAGATAATGGATGGACAACACACCCTGTGGTCACAGAAGAAATTTAATCTCTACTTTTGTGATGCACACAGTTATTGCTCTTTGGTTTCCGCTGAGTTGTTTCACTCAAGATGTCACTTTGATAAAAAATTAATTTATAAAAAAGTCTGAGATAAGCAAGTGTGACTGTGATGAACTGGCTTCCAGAGTGCAGAGCAGAGAAAATAAAAATAAAATGATAGGAATGAAATAATTGAGATTAATGAGATCTAGTTAGTCACACGTGTTTTGTCATTTTGTTGCAGGTTCATCTTTGAAGACTACACGCCAACAAACTTTGACACCTTTCCTGCAGCTATCATGACAGTTTTTCAGGTCTGGAAATAAACCTGAGAAACAATTGGCAAAGCATCTACGATTTTATGCACAAAAAAGGTCATCAGGGAAATTGAGGGCAGTTTTCACACAACGTTTCATGTTAATGTGTGACTTTGCAGATCCTGACTGGAGAGGACTGGAATGAGGTCATGTATAATGGTATTCGCTCGCAAGGAGGAGTGAAGTCTGGGATGTGGTCCTCTATCTACTTTATAGTTCTCACTCTTTTTGGAAATTGTATCCACAAAAAAAAAGCACCACTTTTTCTTCACCATATTCTAACCAGTCAGTCTTGTTTTACATTTTTTACCTACCTGCTTGTCTGTATATTGAATTAATAGTGTTTTATTCTGTTATTGACACATAAGAAGGTGATTTTAAACAATTATGAGAACTACAGCAGGCAAGCATCAGCTGCATCCCTGTGTGTGGTTGTTCTTGAACAGGAGTGAACTCCTTAACAGAACTGTGACCAGACACACTGCTGAACGTCTTCTTGGCCATTGCTGTGGATAACCTCGCCAATGCACAAGAGCTTACCAAGGTAATAAAATGTGAATAACAGATAAAAGAATGACTTATGTCTGATGTGCTTTCTGCTGTAAGAGGCTTTTTGGATTAATAATCTTCACTCTGACTGTTGTTTGTGCCTATGCGACAAACGGCAGTTCAGATTACCCTCCCTTTTTGGAGTCATTGGAGGGGGTACTGGAGAGTGCACCTCCTGGGGACTCCCTTGTTCTACTGGGGGACTTCAACGCTCACGTGGGGAATGACAGTGAGACCTGTAGGGGTGTGGTTGGGAGGAACGCCCCCCCCGATCTGAATCCGAGTGGTGTTCTGTTATTGGACTTCTGTGCTCGTCATGGATTGTCCATAACGAACACCATGTTCAAGCATAAGGGTGTCCATATGTGCTCTTGGCACCAGGACACCCTAGGTCGTAGTTCGATGATCGAATTTGTTGTCATCTCATCTGATCTGCAGCCGCATGTCTTGGACACTCGGGTGAAGAGAGGGGCGGAGCCGTCAACTGACCAACTGGTGGTGAGTTGGCTCCGAAGGTGGGGGAGGGTGCCGGTCAGACCTGGCAGGCCCAAACGTATTGTGAGGGTCTGCTGGGAACATCTGGCACAGTCTCCCATGAGATGGAGCTTTAACTCCCACCTCCGGGAGAGCTTCGAACACGTTCCGGGGGAGGCGGGGGACATTGAGTCAGAGTGGACAATGTTCTGCGCCTCTATTGTCGAGGCGGCTTATCGGAGCTGTGGCCGCGAGGTTGTTGGTGCCTGTTGTGGTGGTAACCCTCGAACCCGGAGGTGGACACCGGCGGTGAGGGATGCTCTCAGGCTGAAGAAGGAGTCCAATTGGGCCTTTTTGGCCTGTGGAACCCCGGAAGCAGCTGATTGGTACCGGCAGTCCAAATGGCATGCAGCTCGTGTAGTCACTGAGGCAAAAACTCGGGCGTGGGAGGAGTTCGGAGAGGCCATGGAGAATGACTTCCGTATGGCTTCAAGGCGATTCTGGTCCCCCATCCGGCATCTCGGGGAGAAAGCGGTACGCCACCAACACTATTCATAGTGGGGGTGGCATGTTACTGAACTCAACTCGGGATGTCGTGGGTCGGTGGACAGAATACTTTGAAGACCTCCTCAATCCTACTGGCACATCTTCCACTAAGGAAGTGGAACCTGGGGACTTTGGGTCGGGCTCTTCAATCTCTGGTACTAAGGTCACCGAGGTGGTTAAAAAGCTCCTCGGTGGCAGAGTCCCGGGAGTGGATGAGATTTGCCCAGAGTTCCTCAGGGCTCTGGATGTTGTGGGGTTGTGTTGGCTTACACAACTCTGCAATATTGCGTGGACATCGGGGGCAGTTCCCTTGGATTGGCAGTTTGGGGTGGTTGTCCCCCTATTCAAAAAGGGGGACCGTAGAGTGTGTTCCGTAGAGTGTATAGGGGGATCACACTCTTAAGCCTCCCTGGTAAGGTCTATTCAGGGTTTCTGGAGAGGAGGGTCCGTCGGATAGTCGAACCTCGGATTCAAGAGGAGCAGTGTGGTTTTCGTCCTGGTCGTGGAACACTGGACCAGCTCTACACACTCAACAGGGTCGTTGAGTGTGCGTGGGAGTTTGCCCAACCAGTTTACATGTGCTTAGTGAACTTGGAGAAGGCGTTTGACCGCGTCTATCGGGGGACCCTGTGGGGGGTACTCCGGGAGTATGGGGTACCAGGCCCTTTGATATGGGATGTTAGGTCCCTGTAAAACCGGTGTCAGAGCTTGGTCCGCATTGCCGGCAGTGAGTCGAACTTGTTCCCAGTGAGAGTTGGACTTCGCCAAGGTTGCCCTTTGTCACCGATTCTGTTCATAACTTTTATGGACAGAATTTCTAGGCACAGCCAAGGTGTTGAGGGGATCCGTTTTGGTGGCCTTAGAATTGCTTCTCTGTTTTTTGCAGATGATATGGTCCTATTGGCTTCATCAGGTCGTGATCTACAGCTTTTGCTGGAGCGGTTTGCAGCCGAGTGTGATGCGGCCGGGATGAGGATCAGTTCCTCCAAATCCGAGGCCATGGTCTTGAGCCGGAAAAGGGTAGAGTGCCCTCTCTGGGTCGGGGAGGAGGTCCTGCCCCAAGTGGAGGAGTTTAAGTATCTCGGTGTCTTGTTCACGAATGAGGGGAAAACTAGAGCGTGAGCTCGATAGGTGGATAGGTGCAACGTCCGCAGTGAAGTGGACGCTGTACCGGTCTGTTGTGATGAAGAGAGAGCTGAGTCAAAAGGAGAAGCTCTCAATTTACTGGTCGATCTACATTCCTACCCTTATCTATGGTCATGAGCTTTGGGTTGTGACCAAAAGAACAAGATCTCGGATATATGCGGCCGAAATGAGTTTTCTCCGTAGGGTGTCTGGACTCTCCCTTAGAGATAGGGTGAGAAGCTCGGTCATCCGGGAGGGACTCAGAGTAGAGCCGCTGCTTCTCCACATCGAGAGGAGCCAGTTGAGGTGGCTCGGGCATCTGGTTAGGATGCCTCCTGGACGCCTCCCTGGTGAGGTGTTCCGGGCATGTCCCACCGGGAGGAGACCCAGAGGAAGACCCAGGACACGCTGGAGGGACTATGTTTCTCGGCTGGCCTGGGAACGCCTTGGGATTCCCCCGGAGGAGCTGCTCCAAGTGGCTGGGGAGAGGGAAGTCTGGGCCTCCCTACTTAGGCTGCTACCCCCGNCTTTTGGTTGTGACCAAAAGAACGAGATCTCGGATACAAGCGGCTGAAATGAGTTTTCTCCGCAGGGTGTCTGGACTCTCCCTTAGAGATAGGGTGAGAAGCTCAGTCATCCGGGAGGGACTCAGAGTAGAGCCGCTGCTTCTCCACATCGAGAGGAGCCAGTTGAGGTGGCTCTGGCATCTGGTTAGGATGCCTCCTGGACGCCTCCCTGGTGAGGTGTTCCGGGCATGTCCCACCGGGAGGAGACCCAGAGGAAGACCCAGGACACGCTGGAGGGACTATGTTTCTCGGCTGGCCTGGGAACGCCTTGGGATTCCCCTGGAGGAGCTGGCCCAAGTGGCTGGGGAGAGGGAAGTCTGGGCCTCCTTACTTAGGCTGCTACCCCAGCGACCCGACCCCGGAGAAGCGGAAGAGAATGGATGGATGGATGGATGAATCTCCACTCTTCTATGTCAAATCATATCCTGTCCATTCATCTTTTCTACCTTTGATTCATTTTAATTATTTAAGTTCAAACTTGTTCAAGTTGTTCATGTGAGTTTTGCTCTTTCCCCTTTTGATCAGGATGAAGAGGAAGCAGAGGCAGCATTCAACCAGAAGCACGCTCTGCAGAAGGCAAAGGAGGTTGGACCTCTGTCTTCCTTCATGTCTTCACAGTAAGTGCTGTATGCAGCCTTCTCATGTCTGACTGCCTTCTCTCCGTCGTCTCTTTCTCTTCCTCTCTCCTTGCACTATTGGAAGGTCCTGTTATAGGTTATTGTAGCCATCAAAATGTGACTTTTTCATTAAAATCATTTAAAAAAAGACTAAGAATCAATAATACTTTAAACCAGTGGTTCCCAACTGTTGTCCTTGAGGAACACCATCCTCTATGTTTTACTTGTTTCCCTGCTGTGACACACCTGATTTGAATTTTCAGAACTTAAATGTGCTATATGAAACTTTTCTAAAAATATATTTTTAACATATTTCTTCACTCTGTCACAATCTCCTGACAGACTGATGTTAGACAAGTAATCTCTGATAAAAACTATAGTCCTCTGGCTTCGCCAGGTGGTACAAGCATTTCTAAAAACCCACAGTGACCCGCCGTTAACCAGTCAATAAAAACAGAGCTTCTCACGCCCCCGCCTGTCCCAGCCCGCAGCGCGCATCCGCGCACGTTCTCGTTCAAACAGTAGCTGTGTCAATATAGCGGAGGTTCAACCTATCACTTTTAGTAAGTGTCTTTGATTGAATCATTTATTATTAAAACTAAACAATAAAGATAATGAAGGTTAGACTATCACATGCGCGTTCACGAGACAGGCCATGCTGTGGGGGAGGAGCTAAGGAGGCTGAGTTGCAGTTCAGCCGAGAGCAAGGGGGAGGGACCAGAAAGGTGTCTCTGTTCAAAATTTTTCTAAGGGCCAGTTTACACGGCGCGTATTTTGAGTGTAACCGCTACTTTTTCTTTGCGACTTTGCTTATCGCCTACACGACGCTGCTGGCCCCCCTCGATGACACCGATACTTTTCTGACCCTGCTCTCAAGGTGGAACTTTTTCGCTGACCCCCCGCTGATAATGTAAACATCTCCCGTGGAGCTTTTGTGTCAACCACATGCGCGCAGCCCGCATGCGCGTGGACAGTCTGACATTTCACGTGTCACGTTGCAAAATATAACAGTTTAACAATAATAAACAGTATTTATGTTGGCGTGGGAGATGTAAATTTATCTGAACTACAGTATCTATCTGGACTCGTTACATTTTTTAAACAGTGCGTAACGTGCTGTGAAAATGAAGACAGCAGGTTTATTTTTTATTTATTTATTCAGCACCAAAGTTTAAACACAAACACTGAGAATTAAACTGAACACACTATTAAAACACGTGAACCGAACTGTAACTATGTTAATGAACTGGACTCGTGCTGTGTGTTCATCTGGACCCATCAGAACCGCCGAACCGTCTGCCTGCTGGAGCGACAGCTTCTCCACCTGACAGAAATAAATAAATAAATAAATAAAAACTCAGTTGTTGTGTGATCAAAGTAAACACAAGCAAACATTATATTAAGAACGTTGATTTACCTGCTGTAAGTCAGCTGTTTATCACGCTGGAAAGTCCGGTTCTGGTCCACAGTCCACTCAGCGGTTCTGGTTCTGGTCCACAGGCTCAGCGTGTGTGGTGTGCAGCTTGTTAGATGAAGCGGGTCCCACTGACTCAAATCTGTTGACTCTTATCCAAATTCCAGCTTTAACTTGTTGTTAACTTGTTGACAACAACTTGTAGTTAGCTGATTTTAGCCAGAGAGGAAAACAGACAAGGCAGCTGGTCTGTTTACCTCAGGCAGCGCATGCGCAGTAGTGAAGGTTCCAAAAATCACAGCGCCATCTAATGGCCCAGCATGGTAACTACAGTGAAATCATGAGGACGGGGGGTGGAGGGGGAGAGAGTCGTATCCACAGAATTCGACCGTGTCAATGCAAAACTTTTCACCTAATTAACATACCCAAAACATCCGTTTCCCCCACACAGTGTCCGTGTAAACAGGGCCTAAGTCCAGCATTTTCCAGAAACTACATATAGCAGCTTTAAGGAAGTACCGGTAATTAAATCACCGAATCACGTGTGTTGATTCAGGAAACAGCTGAAATGTGCAGGATGGTGTTCCGCAAGGACCAGGGTTGGGAACCACTGCTTTAAACTGTGCAACAAATTAAACGCTGATTTACAAAAAAAAAAAGCCTCTTTGGATTGTTGAAGTTTTATATTCTAATCCATTACACAAAAGCTGTTACACAATATTTCTGTTGTAATTTTCTCTAAATTAACATTTGCCTGGTGATTGTTTGCACTTGGGGGTGGGAAAAGCTCATACTGTTGTCAGGGTTATGGGATTATTAAGAGTCCAGATTAAGACACAGTGTCCACTGCAAAAGGAGACAGCACTACTGCTTCTTAGACAGTCCAAGAAAGTAACAATCTCACATGTCAACAGTTTAACTGACAAATTAACATGTTTATTTTTTCTTTCTATTTGCAGAATAGATTATGTTTTTCTCAGTAACTAATTGCACATTGCCTTGTTACACATTGTAAAAGTGCATGTGCATGAACCACATTGGGAACCCAGTGCTTCCTATGCACGCTGTGGATTAAAGCAGAGCTTTTTGCATGGGCTTGCTGAAGATTTAATCAGCCTAAGATTACAGTATATGCTTTCTGAAATAGTTCCTTTTTCCTTATTGTGTGAATGCTGATTGCATTCATACTATTGGTTCCATTACAAAGTATTTCCTGTATGTTTTTGGCTATATAACAACTTCTGCATATTTTGTGCCTATTTATTAAAAATATTATTCAAAATAATCAGGTTATTTAGGAGATGGGTTCTACTATTTTTAGTTCAACTTTTAGTTACAGTTCTGCTACTTTTAGCCAACCTTTTGTTACTTTTGCTTCTAGCAAGCCTATTGCTACTTTTAGGATCTAGCTAGGTTTTGACCTCTTTTAGCTAGCCTTTACTTTTAGACATTGCCCATTAGCCAATTAGTTACCTTTTGCTTATTTTAGCTTTTTTTTTCTTAGCTAGCATTTTACTTATTTTGTCTTTTGGCTAACAATCTGCTTCTTTTAAATGTACCAACTCAGTGTTAGCATCTTTAGCAAATTTCAGCAATCATTCAGCACTCTTGATCTTTAGTTCCACCTTTAGAGATTTGAAAACAAAATTAGAACAAAATATTAAAAGACACGGTCAGTTTTAGTTAATGCAGCAGGGATCAGACTTATATAACAACTGTAAAAGTACAAACAGGAACACCACAAGGTCGTCCATATTAAGAGTTGACCTTCAGTGCTTTGAGGGTCGCCTGTCTGATCTCTGGTGCCAGCTATTAAAGCCTGCCTCTACTTTTCCCTAAGAACCTTGCTAAACTCTGCACGGCCGCATTTGCTGATTGGGGGGAAAAATAGCTGCATGAAGGAGGATGACAATGAACTTGCTTTGTAGAAGCTTGCATCTAATCGGCATGAGCAAAGAAAGAAAAACACACAATGTGTACATTTTTCGCTGAAAATGCGAGTCATAGAAGTGTTTTCAGCGTATGGGTGATTTTTCTTTCGCTGTTAGGACTTTAAACCCTCTAAAACCTTGTTTGCATCTCTTAAACTAATACTTATAATAAATGCTTAGCACGTTCATGTTTGTGGTTAATTTTCTTAAAAGGCTAAAGGCTTTAAGCTTGTTTGCTGATGGAGCCCATTCCTGTTTTATTTTATTATTATTATTTTATTTTTTTTACTTGTGACCATATTGTAATTCTAAGTGTCCTTTTTCAATGTTGCACCTACTGTTGATGTTTATTAATGTTTTTTAAATGTTTTCAATGCTGCATCCATCTTGTTGGTCAATGTGCCGCTTGGCTCCAAAGGAGACACACACCAAAGCGTTACTAAATTCTACCTCTACAATTAATATTTTGAGTGGTAAAATAACAGGGGGCTGTGGTAGTTCGGTGGTCTTGTAATCCTGAGGCTGCAGGTTTGAGCCCAGGTAGCATCATGAAGGGCATCCGGCGCAAAACAATTGCTAAACCATTCATGAGAGCTTGAATGCTGTGGAGACCCCTGCAGAAGGGAGCAACCAAAAGAAAAGGTGCTATCATAATTTATTTTAAACAAATATCACAATAGAAACATTTTTTAATCAATTATTTATGCTATTAAAAAAAACAAATTCAGAATCACAGTCTGTTAATGTTCCTAAAGACTGTGACCTTTGTGTGAGATGTCACTGTGTGTTTGCTGTGTGTCTCCTGCCCTGTTTTGTCTCTGCTCACAAAAGCACTAATGTCTTGTTTTCAACCAATCGCACTTTGATAACATGGACCACACAAGAGTCCACGCTCCAGTAAGTAACAATGTCTGTTTGGCTCTCTGAATCTCTCACTCATCCTTGCTTCTCTAGACTGAATAAATGTATCCCAGTCATCCGTTCTTCATCTGTCCTGCACCGTACCTTCCTCCTCTTCAAATTTATTCCAGCTCATAGTCTTTAAAAGTTTATTTGACTGATTCCATACAGCATTCTTTACTCCTTTTGTCAGTGCTGTCACAAAACAACTCCAGGCTTTGGTTAATGTTCCACTAAACATTATCATCAAACTGCTTCATGTGGAAATGGAATTGCTCTGTGGTGCTAATAAACTGTCACATCCAATTCATTCTTTGCTGTACACGTGTTGCTTGCTGATATTTATTTCATAAAACAAAACAATCAAAGCTGCAAAGCCATAGTTCAGATTTTTTTTAAGTGGGGTTTTATGGATAGGATGAACTGTTAATATCTTATCTGTTGTAGAAAACTCTTGAAAGGTCGGATCGATGTGCTGATTAGCAGGACCAAGTCTGAAGTGGATGATTGGCTTCATAAACCAATTCCAGTTTTTTTAGAAAATCATGAAAGTCTATGTGAATTCTGTTATAATAAACCTTTACATCATTGTCAGTTTTGCATTACAGAGTTATAGAAATAGCATTTCTGGTGCAAAAACATAAAACTACTGTTGCATTTACCTTCAATTCAATTTAGTTTATTTATATAGCACCAAGTCACAACAGAAGTCATCCCAGGGCACTGAACAGAAACATTCACACACTCACTCGTATATCACGGGGAGGAGGGGGGTACCCTGAAGCCCCACGATAAGTGAAAAAACGCAAAGTAGGACTAGTAGTACAAGTAGTGCATA
>JBBPBX010018654.1:33746-45352 GCA_038048925.1 Garcialebias charrua | reverse complement strand
ATCAACAGCAAACCGTAGGAGTAATAAACATGAAGCAGAGCCGTGACACGGCGGTCACAACAAAGAAAAATGCATGCAGCCTCGCGACACGTAACGAAACGTCTCACAAAAACAGACAAAACATTCATCCGCACTTCAAGCACACGTTCAAAAGTGAAAGAAAAAATAATTCTAACGGGAAACGCACCAGACAATGCCACGATTAGCAATCTCTGAGACACTCACCAGCCAAAACCATTCCATAAGTCCACAACAGGATGCAAACTAATGCCAACAACACGTAACAATAAGCTACACAAAACAACTTAATAATTGTTCTAGGAACTCGGACGAGCCACCAAATGTACAGGTAATGAAATAATGTGGCTGTAAGGTGTTTAAACACTTACTGGACCACCATTATAGCTACAGTATGTAAGATTGTAATGTAGTCTGTAACTTTTCAAACAATATATTTTTAACATATTTCTTCACTCTGTCACTATCTACTGACAAACTGATGTTAGACAAAGTAATCTCTGAAAAAAACTATAGTCCCCTTGCTTCTCTATCAGCATTTATAAAAACACTAAAAACACAGAGTGACCAGGACAATGACAGCCAATAAAAACAGAGTTTGTAACCAGCCAATTAAAAACAGAGCTTGAATTTGAATCAGCCAATAAAAACAGAGCTTGAATTTGAAATTCAACAGACCACAAGGGGGCAGAGCCACATATGGCTCTGAGGGGGAGGGATCAGAATGCTTTGCCTGTTGAAAATATTTCTAAGTTCTGCAGTTCTACAGAAACTGCATACTGAACCTTTAATGTAGATGCGCAGGTATGAGCAGAGTTTACCTACACAAACTGCCACCAATGCGCGAGTTCTTCCTTTTTCCGATATTAAATTGCTTTTACTGTAATTAGGAAAAATGTAATTTCACGAGAGGCTTCAACTTATGTTGGTCTACCAAAAAAATAGACCTTTTATTGAAACTATCACAAAAATTACATTAAACATTTGTATCGATATTAGCTCTGATTTAATAACTACGTTGACAAGAATTCAAATTAAAACAAACAGACATTGGGAACTTAAACTGTTGGTACATTTACTTGACAGATTAATAGCTTATGAAAAATAAGAAATAGGAGGAAGAAGATGAAAGCTAAGTTAACTGAAATTGATTATTTTGAACCAAACTGGGTGACACCTTTTTCCCACATGAGCAGACTGCTGGGCTCCCGCACGTTCAAACACACCACGGCTCGTTACCTGTTGACGGTTCGTCTCTTGGAGATAAGAGTGGAGAAGTGACTGGACACACACGTGGATGAGTTTGTCCACCGGCCGTCCAGTTGGGACTTCAGCGTGGGTGGCTGATTCACGGTACGAGGAACTCGCCTCCCTCGGCAGGAAACAACGGTCAAGCGCACAGACTGATTTTCAAAATAAAACTTCAGAAAACAAATTCTTCCAGCAGATGAGTGAGTGAGTTACAGTAAGCTTTACTAAAGACATTTCCCTTCAGGACACCCCCCGCACGTTGGTCCCAGGTATATTGGACCATTCCCCATTGTGAAAATCATCAACTCCTCGGCCGTTCGCCTACTGCTGCCTCGGTCCATGAGGATTCATCCAACCTTCCACATCTCCCTCCTCAAGCCGGTCTCCTCTAGCCCCCTTAACCCCCCGGCCGCTCCTCCTCCTGCTCCACGTCTGATCGACGACGTCCCGGCTTTCTCTGTCCGACGCTTCTTGGACGTTCGCCGCCAGGGCAGGGGTCTGCAGTACCTGGTCGACTGGGAGGGGTATGGGTCGGAGGAACGCTCTTGGATTCCCAGGGCTCAGATCTTGGACCCCGATCTGATTTCTTCTTTTTTTAGGTACCACCCTGAAAAGTGGATCAGATCGCCGAGAGGCGATGCTTGAGGGGGGGCTCTATGGGAGTTCTGGTTTCCTTCCTGCCACTAACTCTCTCCCACAGTTGCTGCACTGAGTTAATTGGTCATCATCATCTTCACCTGCTGCTTGCTCTGGAGAACGGGTTCTGCTCTACTATAAAGGCTGCAGCCAGGCTCTTTTCTAGTGCTGGGACATTTGCCTTTCATGGTAAAGGTAATGGTCAGCCTGTTATTGTCTCCTGACTATATTTGTCTAACAAAGCTCCTACGCTTTGTTATCTCCTCAGTTTTGACTTCCACGTCAAGATTTTGACTCTGGTCTTCCAAGGCTTCAACACCAAGGCATGATCCTTCGACGGTGGTGTCCCTTCAACCACTCATCTACCTCCAGCACGCTCCTGCACTCTCTGCTCCTGCAGAAAAACATCTACAAACAAACAAGGGGTACTTACCTCCTTCTCCTCAAGACTCCTCTGGGGTCTTATCATTGATCAAATCCTGATAATATTGTTTAAATCAATTCAATTCAGTTTATTTATATAGCGCCAATTCACAACAAAGTTGTCTCAGGGCACTTTACAGAAACATTCACATACATAGAAAAGCCAATTAGTAAAGTTCTCTATCTAAGGAAGCAGCAGACAAGTTGAATTTTCACTTTGTCGCAGTCTCTCATCCTGATCAAGAACAATGGCAACTGGGGAAAGGAAAAACTCCCTTTTAAATGGAAGAAACCTCCACCAGAGCCAAGCTCTGGACACGTGTCCCTCTACTTCGACCGTCTGGGTTTGAGAGAACAAGAACGAGAGACAAACAAACACATAATGGAAGGTCCAGATGTAGGTGTACCCGAAAGACAAAAACCCATGTCAAAGATAGAAAAAATATATAGGGAACTAAGGTCCCAGTTCCGTCGATCCGACTGCATGTCTGACGGTGTAGCAGGATTTGGCGACAAATGAGGGCTTGGGTTCCCAGGGCTTGACAAATGCTTGAAACAGTTTTTATGCATCTTGTTTAGATACAAGATACAAGAGATTTTTATTAACATTGCACCAGCTGACCGATACAACGTGATTATGTATACACAGTCGTCCAGAAGAGGGAGAGTATGCAAAGCTGCAGCATATTCAAACACATGACATGTTCTTCTGCGCGGCCGCTCTCATCCGTCTCCGGATGAAGGTCAAACAGATATGGAAAAAGGAAAAACACAATAGGTATCATTTGTGATATTCAAAAAAAGAATCTATCAAAGATTGCCTTAAGACACTCTATGATAAAGTCCCAAAAACTCTATCAGCAATAAGCACACCCAGACAAGACATTGTTGCAGTTTTGACGACATGCAAGGAGATCAAACAGTCTGTGAGCAACATTCAGATAGCACAGTTCAGCAGTTGTCTCAGCTCGGCGCCTCGAGCGCACCCACAGAGATCTCTGGGGGGGGGGGGGGGGTCAGCAAGGTCTCTCAGCTTCACTCCAGGAGAATAGTTTCCAGACAGCCTTCTTTCCAAGGTCGTGTGCAGAAACCAGATTAGATAGTTTTTGTTTATCTTCAATCCAGGCCACAGTGTTCTTTTTGACTGCAGCCTTCCAAGTCCAGGTGCTGTTCAGGTCCAAAGTCGCCGAATCATATGAGGTTCCGAACTACAAACCCCCATCTGTGCCCTGATTGAGGCCGGGCGGCTGTAAACGAGTTCCAAAGCGCACCGCAGGTCCGCGGTGGTCTACCGCCGCTCCTATCGTGCGATTCAGTTCGTACAACAGCTGGGATGAGGAGCTCACAGCCCGGATCAGAGAATCTTGCTGATCAGGAAGTTTGGCCAGCGCGCCGATAGCCGCCGAAGCTTTCCTGATCTTCCAGTAGCAGACAGCTCCGCTTACGCCAAAAAACAGAGCAGCTGCCACCAATATCCCAATAATCCACAAATCTTCCACGTCTTCGACAGACAGGACGGTCAAACACATGGGTTGCCACTGTCCCCACGAGTCCATCATGTATCCGACAGCGTGCGTGTCAGAGGGGCAGGCCGCTTCTCCTGGCCCGGTCCGCTTCGTGGAAAAAATCTTATCTATAGATGAAACAGCCCAATTTATTAACTCCATCGCAAATTGGTTCGAGTGAGCGCTGAAGAGTCACGGACGAGACAAAAAGCAAGCAGGGAGGAGGAAAACTTAGGGAGGGTAGGAGCAAAAAGATATGCGACTTGCTTTGCCGAGAGCCGGAAGAATAAGGTGTAGATAAGGTGTTTCTAGTTTTAGCAATATTGTGCAGGTGGAAGAAGAAGGTTCTAATAACATTTTTAATGTGGGGGATAAAAGACATGTTCTGATCAAAAATAACACCAAGATTTTTAACATTAGAACTGGAGGCCAGATTAATGCCATCTAAGGAGGGAGAAAGAGTGAAAAATTCATTCCTGAGGTGCTCAGGTTCAAAAACTAAAACCTCAGTCTAGTCTGTATTCAAAAGGAGAAAATTAAGGGTTATCCAAGTTTTTTTTTTAATGTCTTTAAGACATGCTTGTAGTCTGAGTGACTGATTGGATTCATTGGGTTTCATGGACAAATATAACTATGTATCATCAGCATAAAAATGAAAATGGTCCCCGTGCTGTTTAATAACATTACCTATTGGAAGCATATACAGTATAGGTAAAGAGTATTGGTCCAAATATTGAGCCCTGAGGAACTCCATGACTAACATTTAGAGGTTATTTTGTCAACTTCTGGTGTCTCACTGTTAGAGCCATAAACATAACACTCACCCTGAGCAGCTTATGAATGCCTGGACATGAGCTACAAATGTCTCGTTCCTCAAGTTCAGCCACTCCTGACCCCGAGACAACATAATTAATTAATTCAACCTTTATTTATACAGGTTAATCCCATTGAGACTCAGGACTCATTTACAAGAGAGACCTGATTTTTTTTAACAAAGAGTGGTGAAAACAGTGGACAACAAAGACAGCAATAGACAATCATAAAGGATGCATAAAATTGAGAATAAAAAGTGAAAATAAAATGGTGTTAAAAAATGTAACAAAAAACAGCTAGGTTGTAAGGCGATATAGAAAACTAAAAACAAGAACATGTCTGTGTTGGTTTTTCCCATGAATTAGCAGTTGTTTGAAGCCACTTAGAGAGGTCAAGGTCGAGAGCTTCTTATCTTTTTGCAAGATATTCCAGGAAACAGGAGGAGAAGACCCTTTTGCCTAGTTCAGTCTTCACTGAGGGACTTCATCAGAAGCATCTTACCTGTTGAGGAGACAAAGAACTGGACTGTCTCTGAGTGGTCCAATATCCTCTTTCCAGATGAAAGTAAATTTAGCATGCCATATGTAAATCACGGTCTCAGAGTCTGGAGGAAGAGTGGAGACATCCAGAATATACATTGATTGAAGTCCAGTGTAACGTTTCCAGTCAGTGATGATTTGGGGTCATGTTGGGAAAAGGTTGTTAGTGTTGGTCCACTGGGTTCTCTGATGTCCTCAGTCCATGCAGCATCTAGCAGGACATTTTAGAGACTTCATTCTTCCTTCTGCTAACGAGCTTCATGTAGATGCTGGTTTCATTTTCCAGTAGGACTCACCTCCTGTCCACACTGACAAAAGGACCAAAAGGTGGCTGTACAGTATTCTCATTTTCTTAGACACTGATTTTTTGTTTTAAAATATTTCACTCTATATGTAGTGAACCTATACGAGTTTCACTTTCTGAAATGAATGACAAAAAAAGGGGAACTTTTTTCACGATAATGTTTTTTTAGATGCACCTGCATACGGCATTATTTCTATGTCTCTTGCATATGGTGCATGGAGGTTGTTTGGAGGTTGACTGCATTAGGATTTGACTGACTTATCATCTGAACCATCTCGACTGAGACATTAGGCACATAATCAGAACAAGCGCTCAATACAAAAACAACTGGACTTTATTTGTTACAGAAAACGTTTCACCCTCTATCCAAAGGGCTTTTTCAATTCAAAGGAGCAGCCTGTGTGACAGTGAAGTTTTATACAGGCTGACATGCCACGCACCAACCTATGTAAATTGGAAGCTGAGATAACGCCCACACATACCTGAGATAACATACCCATCCTATATAAATTGATGAATCAACACATCACACCTTAACAGTAGGGGGTTTGTTAAGGTCTTTGTTACTCTAATTCACAGAAGCAGCTACTCTGTTCTCAACAGGTGTGAACTGTCTGGGAATCAGATTTAAAGCTGCATTATATGTCTTTGAAAGTTGGAACCTGAGCCCCCCCCCTCGGTTAAGAGAAGGCTTTTCCCTTTTAACATACACAGCTTCTTTCACCCCCCTCTCAAACCACATACTGTAATGTGGTAATAATCTTCAAAGGTGCATATTCTGGTCCTCAAATGAGTGACCCTTGTCTGTGAGGTGGAGGTGAACAGCTGAGTTTTGTCCACCTCCACCTCACGGACAAGGGTCACTCATTTGAGGACCAGAATGTGCACATTTTGGACAGAGAGTACAGGTGGTTTGAGAGGGGGGTGAAAGAAGCTGTGTATGTTAAAAGGGAAAAGCCTTCTCTTAACCGAGGGGGGGGGGCCTCAGGTTTCAACTTTCAAAGACATATAATGCAGCTTTAAATCTGATTCCAGACAGTTCACACCTGTTGAGAACAGAGTAGCTGCTTCTGTGAATTAGAGTAACAAAGACCTTAACAAACCCCCTACTGTTAAGTGTGATGTGTTGATTCGTCAATTTACATAGGATGGGTATGTTATCTCAGGTATGTGTGGGCGTTATCTCAGCTTCCAATTTACACAGGTTGGCGCGTGGCATGTCAGCCTGTATAAAACTTCACTGTTACACAGGCTGCTCCTTTGAATTGAAAAAGCCCTTTGTGAAACGTTTTCTGTAACAAATAAAGTCCGGTTGTTTTTGTATTGAGCGCTTGTTCTGATTTTATCATGTCCTGGAAGACTGAGAATCTTCACCAGCATTAGGCACATAATGCAGGTGGTTTTTGTCACAGAGTGTAAGCACTTCCTATTTTAACCCAGTGTTTCTTTTTTATAAATGTGTCATAGTTAAGTACATTATGTTATAGGTACAGTACTATGAAATAAAGCACAGTCTGGTCTTGTGGAAATTGCATGGGGTTGGTATCTAAAGTGATATGTGTGTATATATATATACAGTACATCTATGATTTGGTGGAGGTATGAATTGACTAGCACCAATAAATGTTTTTGTAGTTGTGGCTTTTGGTTCAAAACTTGTGAACACACTCATTTTGGGTAGTAAATTAAAAATTTCTGCTTACTAATGAATTTTGAACATTTTTCTATGAACCTAAACAATAAGAGGCTTCCTCAAAAACCAGGATTTAGTTCTTCATGCACTGAGGCTTGATTCATGCAAAATCTTCAAGCACTTTTTTTTAATTGCCAGAAGTTTGGAAATATGTTTTAAGTTTAATAACATTTGATTTTAAAATTTTCATGTTCTTTTTTTCCTATTTGTTTTAGGTCTTGCTAGTATTGTGGCATCCTTGTATCTGTGTCTCTATTACAACATCATCAATGCATGGAGTTTCTGGTACCTCTTTAATTCATTTCAAGTGAGCAGCTACATTTGGAATTTTTGTGGTCTTGTAATGCCAGATACACAGTGCTGGTTCTCATTCAGACTGTAGAGTAACTTTCTGTTTTCATTCACATCCCAGTCTGTCCTACCCTGGGCAGTTTGCCCCATAAACTCCAACCGGACAGGGCCTATAGAGGAGTGTGAAAGAGCTACACCCACCCAGTATTTCTTCTACAGGGAAACACTGAACATCTCCTCCTCTATTGAAGAAAACGGAAGCATTCATACAGGCCAGGCACTGTGTCTCCTGCTTGCATGGGCGATGACTTATCTTTTCATTGTCCGAGGAGTAAAGTCAACTGGGAAGGTAAGAAAGCCAAATTAACTGATTCAGTGTAGGAGTTACAATACTTTATATATTGGCTAATACTGTATTATTGCCAACCATTATCACCTTAGGCCAGCATAAGGTGATAATAATTTTGTCTGTGTTTGTGGGTTAATTTGTCTGTACTTTTAGCAAAATATTTCATGAAACAGTGGATGGGTTTAATAGAGACTCTCAGAAAGTGATTACAGTACTGGGTTGACATTTACAAATAATTTTTGCAGTCAACTTGTTACAGTTCAGTTCACTTTATATATATAGCACTGAAGAGTCATGTCAGGGCACTATTCAAAACATTTACATACATTTCAAAAGGGATTAAGACGAACGCACAGCAGAGCAACTTTACTAAAACAAAAAATGACTATAACTCAGCTAAATTTACAGATATTGATATAAAATTTGGTGTGTTTGTAGCGAACAGTCATTCCAACACACACTCATTCATTCATTCATTCAACCTTTATTTAGTCAGGTAAATCTTTTGAACCTCATGGGCTCATTTACGAAAGCGACCTGCTAAAACTAAAGAACAATGATCACTCAGATCGCTACTGTTTGTGCAAGATCTTATTTTTTTAAATTTGCCCTTAGCTGTTGGATTCAAGCATGTCTGATAGCAATATTCCTCATGAACCACTGGACAGACTTTAATGAAACGTAAAAAAAAAAATCATTGGATGTACATCGACAACTAATTACCCTTTTCAGTAAACCTAATTTAAAATGGCAGCCACCGTCATCTGAGCTTAAGAAACACAGACATGGCTTGAACTAAGCCAGTTTTAAATATTGGGCTAATATTTGGTGTGGTTGTGCATCATTCATAACACTTACCCTACAACTACACATTGCAAAGTATTTTTTCAAATTCAAGATCTTTTTATTGAATTTTTCTTTTTTTTTTCCAACAAAAAAAACAGAATATCATTAAACAGCAAAGATGATAATGAAACATTTGCATGTCACAATTGGTGAAGACATTATTAAACATAGTCAATCTGAGTTGCAACATGTACATTATAATCCACACCAAAGGGAAAAAAAAAAATAATAATAATAATAATAAGAGACTCTCTCATCCTGAGACGGATGAGAGAGGCCGCGCTGAAGAACATGTCATGTGTTTTGATAAGGCAGCAGCTTTTTACACTCAAAACCCTCTCCTGGATGACTGTGAATACATAATCACGCTGTATCGATGAAAATTGGTGCAATGTTAATAAATGCTCTTGAGTCTTGAGTCTTGAGTCTAAAGCTGCAAGCAGCATTGAGGCCCTCGCAGCTTAGCGCCGCTCCGACCTTATTGAGGCGACCGCGCGAGCTCCAGCTCGTCCACTCGGTCGCCATTTCGAAGTCTCTCGTGTCTACTCCGCACCAGGGGTGCACACGCACAATAAATCTGGTTCAGATCGGATGATGTCTCACTGAGATATAACAGTTTGAATAATCTAGGGGGCGCTATGGAGTTATATGTTAAATCACAAAATCAATGTGTCCACAAGGGCTCACTGATGATGCACAATAAATCTGGTTCAGATCGGATGATGTATCACTGAGATATAACTATAGAAATAATGTAGGGGGCGCACTTGAGTTAAATGTTAGCCCACCATATCAATGTGTCCACAAGGGCTCACTGATGATGCACAATAAATCTGGTTCAGATCGGATGATGTATCACTGAGATATAACTATAGAAATAATGTAGGGGGCGCACTTGAGTCAAATGTTAGCCCACCATATCAATGTGTCCACAAGGGCTCACTGATGATGCACAATAAATCTGGTTCAGATCGGATGATGTATCACTGAGATATAACAGTTTGAATAATCTAGGGGGCGCTCTAGAGTCATATGTTAAACAACAATATCAATGTGTCCACAGGGGTTCACTGATTATGTACAATAAATCCGGTTCAGATCGGATGATGTATCACTGAGATATAACAGTTTGACTAATCTAGGGGGCGCTCTGGAGTCATATGTTAAACCATAATATCAATGTGATTATAAGGTCTCAGTGATGATGCACAATAAATCTCGTGGAGATCGGATGATGTTTCACTGAGATATAACTGTAGTAATAATATAGGGGGCGCTATGGAGTAAAAATTTACATACCATTATCAATGTGTGTAGAAGTGTTCACTGATGAATCACAATAAATCTCGTGCAGATCGGATAATGTATCACTAAGATATAACTGTAGTAATAATATAGGGGGCGCTATGGAGTAAAAATTTACATACCATTATCAATGTGTGTCGAAGTGTTCACTGATAAAGCACAATAAATCTCGTGCAGATCGGATAATGTATCACTAAGATATAACTGTAGTAATAATACAGGGGGCGCTATGGAGTAAAAATTTACATACCATTATCAATGTGTGTAGAAGTGTTCACTGATGAATCACAATAAATCTCGTGCAGATCGGATAATGTATCACTAAGATATAACTGTAGTAATAATATAGGGGGCGCTATGGAGTAAAAATTTACATACCATTATCAATGTGTGTCGAAGTGTTCACTGATGAATCACAATAAATCTCGTGCAGATCGGATAATGTATCACTAAGATATAACTGTAGTAATAATATAGGGGGCGCTATGGAGTAAAAATTTACATACCATTATCAATGTGTGTCGAAGTGTTCACTGATAAAGCACAATAAATCTCGTGCAGATCGGATAATGTATCACTAAGATATAACTGTAGTAATAATACAGGGGGCGCTATGGAGTAAAAATTTACATACCATTATCAATGTGTGTAGAAGTGTTCACTGATGAATCATAATAAATCTCGTGCAGATCGGATAATGTATCACTAAGATATAACTGTAGTAATAATATAGGGGGCGCTATGGAGTAAAAATTTACATAACATTATCAATGTGTGTCGAAGTGTTCACTGATAAAGCATAATAAATCTCGTGCAGATCGGATAATGTATCACTAAGATATAACTGTAGTAATAATATAGGGGGCGCTATGGAGTAAAAATTTACATAACATTATCAATGTGTGTAGAAGTGTTCACTGATGAATCACAATAAATCTGGTTCAGATCGGATGATGTATCACTGAGATATAACCATAGAAATAATGTAGGGGGCGCACTTGAGTCAAATGTTAAACCACAATATCAATGTGTCCACAAGGGCTCACTGATGATGAACAATAAATCTGGTTCAGATCGGATGATGTCTCACTGAGATATAACAGTTTGAATAATCTAGGGGGCGCTCTGGAGTCATATGTTGAACCACAATATCAATGTGTCCACAAGGTCTCACTGATGATGCACAATAAATCTGGTTCAGATCGGATGATGTATCACTGAGATATAACTATAGAAGTAATGTAGGGGGCGCACTTGAGTCAAATGTTAGCCCACCATATCAATGTGTCCACAAGGGCTCACTGATGATGCACAATAAATCTGGTTCAGATCGGATGATGTATCACTGAGATATAACAGTTTGAATAATCTAGGGGGCGCTCTGGAGTCATATGTTAGCCCACCATATCAATGTGTCCACAAGGGCTCACTGATGATGCACAATAAATCTGGTTCAGATCGGATGATGTATCACTGAGATATAACTATAGAAATAATGTAGGGGGCGCACTTGAGTCAAATGTTAGCCCACCATATCAATGTGTCCACAAGGGCTCACTGATGATGCACAATAAATCTGGTTCAGATCGGATGATGTATCACTGAGATATAACTATAGAAATAATGTAGGGGG
>JBBPBX010018654.1:14125-33327 GCA_038048925.1 Garcialebias charrua | reverse complement strand
CAGGCTGTCACCGGGGGATCACAGCAGGAGTGCAGCCAGAAGTTGCGCAACCTTTTATCACTCAAATTCTCACTCAACGGGGGGTAAAAGACGTAAGACAGAAGTATAAACCAGGCTTTACTTCGCCACGTCACCACGCCCACTTGCTCCACCCAAAACGAACAGTGCTGGAAAGCTTGTTACACCAACATGTCTTCGGTGACTGGATACAATGTCACGTTGATTAGGTAACAGGGATCCGATATGGACCGTTCAACGTAAAACTTTACACTTCCTGTTGTCAGGGGGCGTGGCTTAAGTGATGTCATGATTTGACCATACAGTTTTGCAGGGGACCGGATGTGGGTCAATCACTGAAGGTTTGATGTATTAGACAGTTTTCGTGTAAGAGCTGTAAGCGTTTCGTTTTTCATGGCGAGATGTCCAACTTTGAGGTCTGGCCCCGCCCCTTCAGCATGCATGAAAACGCACAGTTTTGATAACATTTGTTCCCCCGTGCCTTATAAAGAAACTGGCCAAGTTTGAATCAAATCGAGCGAAATCCCTAGGAGGAGTTCGTTGAAATGCAGAGGCTGTAAACGGCCAAAAAGGGGTGAAAATTTGGTCATCGTTCCAAAATGGCCGCCTTACCATTTATCGTACAACATTGGTGCCAGAGGGTTTTCTGTGCATCTTGGTGAGTTGGACAAGTGTACCAAATTTCATGATTCTACGTCAAACTAAGGTCAATGCGGAGGGTATTTTGAATATTTCTAGGGGGCGCTCTTGAGCCGTTTCTGTAGCGATTTGCTAATTAGCATAAACACCTGTTCAAGGGGTGGGCAATGATCGATCATACTGATTTTGGTACTCCTCGGATCAAATCTGTGGATTTTAGAACCAAACGTATGGTGATGGCGTTATGTCTTACTTCGCCACGTCGCCACGCCCACATGCTCCACCAAAAACGAACAGTATTGGAATGCTTGTTACACCAACATGTCTTCGGTCACTGGACACAATGCCACGCTGATTAGGTAACAGGGGTCCGATATGGACCGTTCAACGTAAAACTTTACACTTCCTGTTGTCAGGGGGCGTGGCTTAAGTGATGTCATGATTTGACCATACAGTTTTGCGGGGGACCGGATGTGGGTCAATAACTGAAGGTTTGATGTATTAGACTTTTTTCGTGTAAGATCTGTAAGCGTTTCGTTTTTCATGGCGAGATGTCCAACTTTGACGTCTGGCCCCGCCCCTTCAGCATTCATGAAAACGCACAATTTTGATATCGTTTGTTCCCCCATGCCTTATGAAGAAACTGGCCAAGTTTGAACCAAATCGAGCGAAATTCATAGGAGGAGTTCGTTCAAATGCGGAGGCTGTAAACGGCCAAAAAGGGGTGAAAATTTGGTCATCGTTCCAAAATGGCCGCCTTACCATTTATTGTACAACATTGGTGCCAGAGGGTTTTCTGTGCATCTTGGTGAGTTGGACAAGTGTACCAAATTTCATGATTCTACGTCAAACTAAGGTCAATGCGGAGGGTATTTTGAAAATTTCTAGGGGGCGCTCTTGAGCCGTTTCTGTGGCGATTTTTGCCACGCCCCCAAAATACGTAATTTTTCACCAGTCCTGACGAGTCCGCCAAATTTGGTGAGTTTTCGTATATGATAAAGCCTCCAAAAGGCCACTTAAAGAGGGACTAGAATAAAATAAAATAAAAATAAATAAATAATAATAAACACTACAATTACAATAGGCCTTCGCAGCGCTTAGCTGCTCGGGCCTAATAATAATCCTTACCCAATCACTGCCAAAAGGAAAGGGAATTAATAAATAAAAGGTAAAATAGCCAAGAGACTGCATTAACCTGAAAGAGTTGTGCTGTCAAAGAGACTGGAATACATTCAGGAAAGGTCCCCAAACATTCTCAAATTTACACTCTTTCTGTTGGAGTGTGAATCTGATTTTCTCCAACTTTAAACAGGACATGATGTCAGCCAACCACTGAGCGTGAGTGGGTGGAGACGGTTCTTTCCACCTTAGCAAAATAGCTCGTCTGGCCAGGAGAGAGGTGAACGATATTACGTGTTGTTGGTTTTTATTTAGGTTTGTCATGCCCTCTGCAAGACCAAACAGAGCAATCAGTGGGTCAGGATTCAGACGTGTATCTAGTACACGTGATAAAGTCTGAAAGATTTCCCGCCAATATTTGTTCAGAGATGGGCAAAACCAAAACATATGGGAGAGAGAGGCTTCAGCATGTTTGCATCTCACACAGTATGGGCTGACATCAGGATACATAGAGGACAATTTCAGTTTAGAGATGTGAGCTCTGTGCACCACTTTAAATTGTATTAGACAATGTCTAGCACAGAGAGAACTGGAGCTCACCAGTTTGAGTATGGAGGTCCAAGAGTCCTCTGAAATAGAGGAGCCGAGATCCTCTTCCCAAGCAGCTTTGATTTTATCTGAGGAAGCACGCTTCAAATCCAATAGTTTACTATAAATGAATGAAATGGAATGTTTTTTATTTGGGTCTAGAGAAAGAATAGTGTCAACAATACTGCTATCTGTTGAAATGGAGAGGCTGGACAAATGAAGAGTAATAAAGTGCCGTATTTGGAGATACCTAAAAAAATTGGACTGGGGAAGACTAAATTTTTCACATAGTTGTTGAAATGAAGCTAAAGTGTTATTGAGAAACAAGTCATTGAAGCGTACTATACCCCTTCTTTGCCATTCTTTAAAAACAGAGTCCTGAGATGAGGGTTTGAAAAGTTGGTTAGACATGATAGGGCTATAGAGAGAGAAACTAGAGAAATTGAAACATTTACGAAATTGTGCCCAGATTTTTAGTGAGTGTTTTATAACTGGATTTATAACAGTTGTAAGTGGTGGAAGCGGGAATGAGGATCCCAAGAAAGCCACGGTGGACCATTTCCCAGAACACTGTGACTCCATCTCTACCCAGTCAGGGCTGTCAGGCCTGTTGTAATAGAATGACCAGAAAGCTAGACAGTGCAAGTTTGCTGCCCAATAATAAAAGCGGAAATTTGGAAGGGCAAGACCGCCTGCGGCCTTAGTTTTTTGGAGATGTGTCTTATTTAAGCGTGGACGTTTTCCTTGCCACAGATATGATGAAATGATGGAATCTAACTGAACAAAGAATGAACCAGGGATAAAAACAGGAATATTTTGAAAGAGATATAAAAACTTAGGTAAAGTGACCATCTTGACTGAGTTAATACGGCCTATGAGGGAAGTGGAAAGCGGTGACCATCGGGATAATGCCTGCTTTGTCTGATTCAACAGAGAGACAAAATTTTCTTGATATAAATCTTTATACCTCCTCGTAACTGTAACACCCAGGTAAGAGAATTTTATCTTCTCAATTTTAAAAGGCCATTTACTAAAGTCAAGAGTTTGCGCCAGGGTATTAACAGGGAAAATTACACTTTTACTCAGGTTTAATTTGTAACCAGAATTTATTCCAAATTCCTCAAGTAATGATAAAACGGAAGGCAACGTGTCAGTCGGATGAGAAATGAAAAGTAAGAGGTCATCAGCATAAAGGGAGACCTTGTGCTCCATATCTCCTCTCCAGATTCCTGAAATTGTGTCACAGGACCGCAAAGCAGTGGCAAGAGGTTCAATTGCTAGGTCAAAGAGCAAAGGGCTCAGTGGGCATCCCTGGCGAGTTCCTCGATGTAGACTGAATGGTTTCGATATCTGAGAGTTGGTCCGAATGGTTGCGGTGGGATGTGAATAAATTAATTGCACCCATGTAATGAAATTGGGGCCAAAACCAAATTTGTCAAGAACATTAAACAAGTAGTCCCATTCAACCCGATCAAATGCTTTCTCCGCATCAAGGGAAATAACACACTCAGGAACAGTATCCGAAGGAGAATAAATAATGTCCAAAAGGCGTCTGATATTAAAAAAGGAGTGCTTGCCATTAATGAATCCAGTCTGGTCTTTTGATATGATGAAAGGAAGGATCTTTTCCAACCTTTGAGCAAGAACTTTGGCTAAAATTTTGGCATCTGTATTTAAAAGGGAGATTGGTCGATAAGAGGAACAATGGCCCTCATTCACGAAAATGTTCGTATTTTTATCCTAAATTTCTCCTACTTTTGTTCGTACGAAGCGTTCGTACGAACTTGCCACGTCAGATTCAACAAAGTCTTCTATCCTGAGGAAACGTGTGTAAATGGGTTGCGTAAATTTAATGAATCCCACCTGTTCTAAACAGCTGCGCGTGCACGCGTAGAGGTCATTTACATAATTCCCACCCCTCAAAACACCATATAAGGCCACGTTTCCTGCCTTCTGACAGCAGGAAGTGTCCATTCATTCAAACTCAAGAAGTAAAAGGAGGAACTTCACGCGTTCGGAGATCTGCTCTCAGTCGCGCTGTGGCTACCCCCCCCCCCCCGCAAGTGTCGGATGGTCAAATATCTTTAATTTTAGTGTACTGTGTTACATTATAGTTTCACTTATTCAGAAGAGCCGTGGCGCACCGCTACCCCCCACCCCCCGCAAGTGTCGGATGTGTTTTTGAACAGAAGCATTTTAAAATGTCTCGAAACTACAGTTAACTTCATATTAATATTGTAGTGCATATGTTTTGTCTCCCGTGGGTCGTACAGTATCAGAAATCAAGAATAAATGGTTTGATCTGAAAATGGCTTCAAACAAACGTCTCGCCGCAGCACGGACAGGAGGTGGTCAAGGAGAGATGGTGGACAATAAATGCCACGCTGCAAGACGCGTGCCAACATGTTTTGCAGCACAAATGATGCGCGCACCTCCTGGTCAGCGCGCAACCACATTCTGCAGGTTATATTTCGAATCAGATATAATAATCAATTGCTCCGATGGTGTTTGGCACAAGATCAGTCTTAATTCGTACTTGTTCTGCGGCGGTGTATGGGGATTTTATGTACCTGGGTGTTAATATGAGGAGCGGCTTTGATGACCAAGGGGAGCGCACGACTCACTGAAGCCTGCGCGACACACCAGACAAATTAAACTTAAAATTATAATTCTAATTCAAACAGAATAACCTATTGTCAAGAATAATTATGGTGCGTGATTTTTTTAAACCCAAAATATTTTCTAAATAACGAAATATGAAGTTATTCGTGGAGAAGATCCGTCTGGATGACAGCAGACTGACGCTCCTAAATTATACGACAGGTCCGGACCACTCGTAAATTTTGTTCGTATCTGAAAAAAATCGTAGGATACGAAAACATTGTTGAATGCCACAAATGATCCTAAATCACTCGTACGCACAGTTTAAGAACAAATCTGTGCGTACGAACGGTTCGTGAATGAGGGCCAATGAGTTGGGTCTTTTCCTTTCTTTGCAATGAGGGTAATGCAGGCCTCTAAGAAAGATTTTGGAAGGGATCCTTGGTCAAACGACTCTAAGAGAACCGAGTGTAGGAGTGGGGAAAGTGATGGAGAAAATTTCTTAAAAAATTCAGCAGGGAAGCCGTCAGGACCCGGACATTTGCCAGACTGCATTACCGATACAGCTGACACAATTTCTGTCAGGGATATTGGGATCTCCAGTGCATCTTTCAGGTTGGGTGTGAGTTTTGGCATATTGGTCTTTTCGAAAAACTGAGAAGATAAATTCTTGTTGGTTTGGGATTCTGAAGT
The DNA here is from genome assembly GCA_038048925.1 of Garcialebias charrua. Classification (NCBI taxonomy): domain Eukaryota; kingdom Metazoa; phylum Chordata; class Actinopteri; order Cyprinodontiformes; family Rivulidae; genus Garcialebias; species Garcialebias charrua. The sequence continues at coordinate 27,669 of JBBPBX010018654.1, read as the reverse complement.
ATATAAATGGGAATAAAAGTCCTTAAATGCTCTGTTAATTTGTAAATGATCTAGAGTTATGGTGCCGTTCTTTAATTGGATCTTAGGGATGATTTGTTTAGCCATGGCACCCTTCAACTGATTTGCCAGTAGTTTTCCTGACTTTTCTCCATGTATGTAAAATGATGATTTACTTTTCAAAAGTGATTGTTCTATTGAGTATGTAGACAATAAATCAAACTTAGTTTTGAGTTCTACTTTTTTTTTGTACAGATTAGGGCATTTGTTTTGAGCATATTGTTGATCAATTTCTTTTATCTGCTGGGCTAAATCAGTTCTTTCTTTTTGAGATTTTTGCCTCAGCCGGGCGGTATATGAAATGATTTGTCCCCTAAGATAGGCCTTAAGGGTATCCCAAACGGTTGACAGTGGGATCCCAGGAGTTCTGTTTATGGATAGAAAGAAGGTTATTTCTTTTTCTATAAATGTAACAAAATCATTGTTTGACAGCAACGTTGAATTGAATCTCCACTGTCTACTCCTTATAGGGGGGCGGCCGTGGTGTAGTGGTAATGGCAGTCGTCTCCCGATCGGAAAGTTGGCGGTTCGACTCCCGGGACCCGCACCATGTGTCGTTGTGTCCTTGGGCAAGACACTTAACCCTGAGTTGCTCCCGGTAGGACTGGAAAGCACCTTGCATGGTAGTCTGCCGCCACCGGTTTATGAATGTGTGTAGCATTCAATATATGTGTAGCACTTTGAGATTTTCAGTAATGAAAAGTGCGTTATAAATTGAATTAATTATTATTATTATTATTATTATTATTATTATTATTATAGGAATGTCAGGGAGGGACAGAGACAGAGTGACAGGTGCATGGTCTGAGATGACAATACTGTGGTAGTCACAGCCACGGACAGAGGGAAGAAGTTTGTTGTCCATGAAAAAGTAATCGATCCTCGAGTATGAGTGATGAACATGAGAAAAAAAAGAATATTCTCTCTCAGCTGGGTGTAAAAAACGCCATACATCGCACAGGCCATACTTAGATAGAAAGGCACGAATAGTGTGGGACGACCTGCTGGCTGTGGCAGGGTTTGTAGAGGATCTGTCCAAAACTGGATCCAACCAGCAATTCAAGTCACCACTGAGTATCAATGAGTATGTGTTTAGGTCCGGGAGCAGTGAAAATAATTTCTCAAAGAAACCAACATCATCCGTATTTGGGGCATAAACGTTAACTAGCACTACTGGTGTGTTGTACAATTTACCGGAAACAATCACAAAACGACCATATTTATCTGAGTTAACTTGAAAAGGTTCAAATGAAATGTCTTGACTGATGAGGATCGAGACGCCCCGAGCCTTTGCTCGAAAGGAGGAATGGAAACTCTGCCCGTGCCATGTTTGCAGTAATCGTTTGCTATCGTCACTTCTAATGTGAGTCTCCTGCAGGAAAGCAATGCCTGTATTTAACTGTTTTAAATGAGAAAGCACCTTCCTTCTCTTGACGGGGTGGTTCAAACCTTTGACGTTCCAGCTTGACAACACCAACTGACCACTCATATTACTAATAATTTGTATAAGAAAGGTAGGTAATACAGTCTAATGTGTTGATGGCTGTGCAGTTCTTGGCAAAGTGAAAGAAAATATAAATTAATGGCAGTGATGGACCCCCCACCCCCCTCCCTTTCCCACCCTGGACAGCTGCAAAAAACAGAAGCAGCAAGCTCCATAAAAATTAAAAATAAGTCTCCTGTCTAACTTTTAAACTAGTGCTCCAGTATCATAAGAGGGAAAAAAAATGTATAAGCACCTCATGCAAGGCCAAAAATGTACACATAGATGTGTGATCACGCACACACATATAAACAAAGTTAAATTAATCCTAATCCTAAATTAAATCTTCAATCAGTCCAAGACCAATTCAAGATTCAATTCAAGATAGTCAACAGGTAAACAAGAAGAGGAAAAATGTTAATAGTTCAAAATAATATATTGAAAACATTATATATTTCACCCATTTTTATACATGAATAGGCCTACTTCAATTATTTATGTGCCTAAATACAGAACCAAAAAGCCCCACAAAAAAAAAAGGTCTCAGATAATCAGAGTATGGGCAGAGTCCTGCTCATCTGTTCGTCACCTCATGTAAACAAAGGTTTAGTGTAAACATAAACAAAACCAGTTCGGGAACAGCGCGTTGCACATCAGTCAAAAGAAAAGTTAAATATTACTGTACTTGCGCTGTGAAGCCTGAGGTAACTCCTGTCTAACTTTTAAACTAGGGCTCCATTATCATAAAAGGGGGGAAAAAATGTTTTAAAAAAAAAAATGTATAAGCACCTCACAAACTAGTTTAAGGTATGCAAGGCCAAAAAATGTATACACATAAATGTGTACCGGTAATCACGCACACACACATAAACAAAGTTAAATTAATCCTAATCTCAAATTAAATCCTCAATCAATCCAGGACTAACCCAAGACTCAGCTCAAGATAGTCAACAGGTAAATGAGAAGAGAAAAAATGTTAATAGTTCAAAATAATATATTGAAAACATTGTATATTTCACCCATTTTTATACATGAATACTTCAATTATTTATGTGCCTAAATACAAAACCAAAAAAGCCGCAATAAAAACTAAAAGTCTCAGATAATCAGAGTATGGGCAAAGTCCTGCTCATCTGTTCGACACCCCATGTAAACAAAAGTTTAGTGTAAACATAAACAAAGCCAGTGCGGGAACAGCGCGTTGCTCATCAGTCAAAGGAAAAGTTAAATGTTACTTGCGCTGTGAAGCCTGAGGTAAGGTGTCAATGAACTTCTGCGCCTCCTCCACAGAGCCCAGCCACTTTCTGTGTCCATCAGGTAAAGTCACGTGGAGTCGAGCAGGAAAAAGCAGAGCAGGTTTCAAACCCAGCGAGTACAGCGCAGCCATCACGTCCTTATATTCCACGCGCTGGTTAAGGACTTCAGGGGAGTAATCCTCCACGATCCGCACCGGTTTCCCCTGGTATTCAAGTTTACCTCTGCGTCGAGCCTCCCGGATGAGGAGCTCCTTCACCTGGACCCGGTGCACTCGCAGGATAACCGGGCGCGGCCGCTGGTCCGAGGCGGGTTTCGGGGCGAGGGTTCGATGGGCCCGGTCCAGTTCGGGTGGAGAAGGAAGCGTGTCACGCCCGTAGATGTCACACAGCAGGTTGGAGAAGAAGTCTGTGGGACGTCCGCTCTCAATAGACTCCGGTAAACCCAGAACACGAATATTCTGCCGTCTGCTTCGACTTTCTAAATCCGCTAATTTAGATTTTAGTCTGGCGTTTTCCTCCTGAAGAGTTGAGCAGGTGTTTTCCACCTCCGACATGCGCTGGCTCAGGTCGTTAGTGCCAAGTTCCAGTGATGACACACGCTGGCCGTGTTCCTCCACCGCGAGCCGAGTTTGGTCCAGTTTGATATCCAGCTGATTGAAAGTTTGTTTGAACTCAGCTGACAGAGCCGTGCGGTGCTCCTCGAGCAGCGAGGTAATTGCCTCGAGGGTTACTAGGCCAGCGTCATCCTTCTCAGCGTCCTTCTTCGATCTTGTCGACTTTTGAGACATTTTTAATTTAAAATCTTTAAAAGAGATGTTTGATGGAAGTTGTGTAAGTGATAATAGGCAAAAAAAGTAAATGTAGAGGGCTTGGTGGTGCTAAAAAATAAGTTTTACTCGGAGCACTGGCAAGTGCGACTCACTCCATCTCACGACCACACCAACGTTGCACAGTATTTTTTCTAAAAATCTTTTCATTAACTGTTCCATGAAGTGGTGTATACATTTCAATAATATTCACAGAACGTAAACACTGGCTGTACATCCACATTTCATTAACGTTTGGAGTCAACCCAGTTCACAATGGCTGTCACAGCCAATCAACTTTGGTCAACATGAAAATGGTAATAAGCTTGTTTTAAAGATTTGTAGCTAAGAACCATCCTCATCAAATACTTAGAGTTCTTGTACATCTTGATCTCACAGTAACTCAAGATCATGCAAAATGTCAGTTACAAGTCTGACCAAATGGCTACAAGAGCCTTCTCAACAGCCAGTCTATCTTAATCTAAACCTCTGGCATGGAAAGCAACATACTTTCCTTCAATAAATGCTGGGCCTTAATTTATTTATTTTTATATACCGGTAAAAGGTGTAGCAAACAGTTAAGGATGGCTATACAGTAGTCCCTCGTTTATTGTGGGGGATCCATACCCTGAAACCCCACAATAAGTGTAAAACCGCGAAGTAGGAATAGTAGTAAAAGTAGTAAATAGTAGTTTGTTTTAAATAAGGTATTATATACTTTATATGTAAATATTAAAGCGTTTTAAACCCTTCCCACACTCTTGCAATATTCTAAACAATGTTTCTAAACTCTAAAGCTCTAAAAGACACAGATTGTCTGCCTCCGCTGCTCTCTGCCATCTTGCAAGCGCTCTTGGCCACGCCCACTAGGTCAGCTGATAAGCTGCAGGAGGACGTTTATTATTCAACATGGGCTGCACAGAGGTACAGCAGGTGCTAAACAATTTAAAATAATTTATTTGAAAGCTGCTATATGTAACTTTTCTAACAATTTTTTAAAACATATTTCTTCACTCTGTCACTACCTCCTGACAGACTGATGTTAGACAAGTAATCTCTGAAAAAAACTATACAAATGTAGGTGCGACCTATACACCGGTGCAACCTATCTAGGGATTTTTCCAATCTATTGGTGATAATTGGACAATGCGACCTATACACAAGAAAATACGGTAGTCCCCTTGCTTCTCTAAAAGCATTTCTAAAAAGCCACAGTGACCCGCCGTTAACCAGCCAATAAAAACAGTTTTTAACCAGCCAATAAAAACAGAGCTTCTCACTTCTCACGCCCCTAACCCACGCCCCCGCCTGTCCCAGCCCCAGCGGCCGCGCACGTTCTTATTCAAAGGATTGCAAAGCGATGCAAAACTGTTTTGTATGTGACACAAATGTATTAAATTCCCCTTCTTCATCCCTGATCTGGACTTTTCTTTTGTTTTTTTGCCAAAAGTCAAATGATCGCTTCCTCCTCGCTGACTCGACAGAAATCATAAGGAAATGAATGAATTTGTTACGAGCGAATTAAACTCAGGTTCAACGTGGCTGCGCGAGGCTCTGCAGATTTCAGGGTGTTCTGGTATGCTGGACCAGCGCTCCATGTTTTTATTTTATTTTTTAGAACGTATTATTAAAATATAAACACAGAATATTGAAGCTGCTGACAGGACATGCAGTGGAGGCGGAGCTACAGCAGTTCAGCCGAGAGCAAGCGGGAGCAGAGCCATATAAGGCTCTGAGGGGGAGGGACAAGAAACGTGTCTCTGTTCAAAATTCTTCTAAGTTCTAGCGTGTTCAGAAATTACATATAGCACCTTTAAATAAAAATTCCATGTCGATTGTGCAGCTCATCATCAATCAGCCAATGGTGTGTCATGTCCAATCTTTTTTGAAAACCGCGACAGAGCGAGTCCATGAAAAACGAACCATGAAGTAGAGAGGGACTACTGTATACAGTAGAGTCAGTGTTATGATGAAATTTGCCTCACTACAGCTTTACATTACAGTAGCTTGATGAATTGTTCTGTATGATTTTTGTAGGTTGTGTACTTCACAGCAACATTTCCATACGTTGTTCTATTTATCTACTTGATTCGTGGCATGACTCTTCACGGCGCTGTTAATGGAGTTGTATACATGTTTACACCTAAGGTAAGATCATATGGGTAATTAGACTGAAGGAAAAATAAAACCTGTTTATATTTTTACATGCCTGTAGTGTCTGAATACAGGGTTTTCTGCCTTTATGTGTATTTTTGTGTCTTTAGATGGAAGAACTTGCCAAGCCTACTACTTGGATCAATGCAGCAACACAGATCTTTTTCTCCCTGGGTTTGGGTTTTGGATCACTCATAGCTTTTTCCAGCTACAACGAGTACCACAACAATTTTGAGCGACAGGCCATCATTGTCTCTCTTATTAACAGTGCAACATCCATCTTTGCTTCTATTGTCACCTTTGCCATCTATGGATTCAAGGCAACTGTCAACTATGAGAACTGCCTGGAGAGGTATGTGTATTTTGTTGAAAGTGTAGTTAGTCTGACACCTGTACATACATATATTTTATATTATTTTTATATCTTTATGAATGTACGGGCTTCACTTGCTCTGGCCTGTACCTTGTCAGTTATAACAACAATCAGCAATCAAGAGTTTTTGGGGCGCTATGTTGTTGTTTTTTTGTAAGTTTTTCAGTAAGCAGTACTTACTGTCAGATTGAATAAATCCATCCCATCTGTCTTGTTGCCAGTAAATGTGTAAGATACAAAAAGGTTAAATCATGTCATCTGGACAGTTTCTTTTTTGGAAGAAAACGTTTCATCTTTCATCCGAAGGACTTCATCAGTCTGAGCCCTGCCAACAGGATCTGTCATATTAAGTAGCACCTTACTGACATGTTTCAAACCAGTCTGCTGTGAGTTCCCAGGCAGCATGGCTTTACACATGCAAAATGGAGGACCATCAGCCTAAAACTATCGATCATCAGTACTGTACATAACAATCAAATGTTATAGGAACAATGGCGGCTTACTACTCACCGAACCAGCCTGAGGTCTGTAAGACAGTTTTATTCTCATTCACCTAGAAATGTTCTGGTAAATAAAATAGGAATATTGATGCCATTAGAATACCAGGATCACTCTGATCTTTGTCTCTGTTAAAAGACAAATATTACCAATCTTTTTTTAAATTCAGTTTCCAGATAGTTTATGACTAATTAAATGGCAGTATCAAAGATAAAACTTGGTTATTTTGTCTAGTCAGATGGATGTCTAAAGTCTAGGTCTGGGTTTGGTTAAGTGAGGTCATACAGAAATATCTGATTATTTTAAACAGAAATTACATAAAGTCATATTTTATGTAGACAATTTATTACTTTATTTTTCATTCATTCAACCTTTATTTATACAGGCTAGCCTCGTTGAGTCACGGGGACTCATTTACAAGAGGGACCTGTCTCACTCACACCAAACAACCATCCACTCTCTCACTCACACCTAGGGTCAATTTAGAGTCACCAATCAGCCTAACATGCATGTTTTTTGGTCTGTGGGAGGAAACCGGAGTACCCGGAGGAAACCCACGCATGCACGGGGAGAACATGCAAACTCCACCCAGAAAGGCCCCCGGACCGGGATTTGAACCGGCAACCTTCTCGCTGAGAGGCAGCAGCTCTACCAGTTGTGCCACCGTGCTGCCCAACTTACAATTTATTAGGGCATCTGTGGCTGAGTGGTTAAAGCAGTCGTCCTGCCGAGACGTACTGTACTTCATTAAGCTTGAAAAAATTCGTTTTACTCTAAAAAGCTCTTCTGCTAAATTCTTAGGATTGTGGAGCCCTCTTTTAAGAACCCTTAAAAATATGGATTTCCCTAATATTCCAGACTGAATAGGTGATTTACTTGCAGCTGGTGTTTACTCTTGTTTTCTTTTTTCATTGCTGTGTAACTCCTCTTTCCTTCTCCTTCCTGTCCTGCTCTTGCTCCTTGGAATTGACTTGACTGTTCCAACGATGGGGGAACTCCCCGGCGCCTGAATCCCCCCCCCACCACCCTTTTTTTTTTTTTTTTTTTTTATTTTTTTTATTTTATTTTATTTTTTATATCTTTATTTACTTATTTATTTTTAGTTTCGTGTGCGGATGTGCTCTGTTGGGTATGTTCAGGCCCTGCTATGTTAGGAATCTGTGGTACGCCAAATATGACGTCTTTGAATATACTGTTTTGTATTGAATTGTACCGTTTAAAAATCAAAATAAACTTGGGAAAAAAAAAAAAAAAAAAAAAAAANTCAACATGGGCTGCACAGAGGTACAGCAGGTGCTAAACAATTTAAAATAATTTATTTGAAAGCTGCTATATGTAACTTTTCTAACAATTTTTTAAAACATATTTCTTCACTCTGTCACTACCTCCTGACAGACTGATGTTAGACAAGTAATCTCTGAAAAAAACTATACAAATGTAGGTGCGACCTATACACCGGTGCAACCTATCTAGGGATTTTTCCAATCTATTGGTGATAATTGGACAATGCGACCTATACACAAGAAAATACGGTAGTCCCCTTGCTTCTCTAAAAGCATTTCTAAAAAGCCACAGTGACCCGCCGTTAACCAGCCAATAAAAACAGAGTTTTTAACCAGCCAATAAAAACAGAGCTTCTCACTTCTCACCCCTAACCCACGCCCCCGCCTGTCCCAGCCCCAGCGGCCGCGCACGTTCTTATTCAAAGGATTGCAAAGCGATGCAAAACTGTTTTGTATGTGACACAAATGTATTAAATTCCCCTTCTTCATCCCTGATCTGGACTTTTCTTTTGTTTTTTTGCCAAAAGTCAAGTGATCGCTTCCTCCTCGCTGACTCCATGACAGAAATCATAAGGAAATGAATGAATTTGTTACGAGCGAATTAAACTCAGGTTCAACGTGGCTGCGCGAGGCTCTGCAGATTTCAGGGTGTTCTGGTATGCTGGACCAGCGCTCCATGTTTTTATTTTATTTTTTAGAACGTATTATTAAAATATAAACACAGAATATTGAAGCTGCTGACAGGACATGCAGTGGAGGCGGAGCTACAGCAGTTCAGCCGAGAGCAAGCGGGAGCAGAGCCATATATGGCTCTGAGGGGGAGGGACAAGAAACGTGTCTCTGTTCAAAATTCTTCTAAGTTCTAGCGTGTTCAGAAATTACATATAGCACCTTTAAATAAAAATTCCATGTCGATTGTGCAGCTCATCATCAATCAGCCAATGGTGTGTCATGTCCAATCTTTTTTGAAAACCGCGACAGAGTGAGTCCATGAAAAACGAACCATGAAGTAGAGAGGGACTACTGTATACAGTAGAGTCAGTGTTATGATGAAATTTGCCTCACTACAGCTTTACATTACAGTAGCTTGATGAATTGTTCTGTATGATTTTTGTAGGTTGTGTACTTCACAGCAACATTTCCATACGTTGTTCTATTTATCTACTTGATTCGTGGCATGACTCTTCACGGCGCTGTTAATGGAGTTGTATACATGTTTACACCTAAGGTAAGATCATATGGGTAATTAGACTGAAGGAAAAATAAAACCTGTTTATATTTTTACATGCCTGTAGTGTCTGAATACAGGGTTTTCTGCCTTTATGTGTATTTTTGTGTCTTTAGATGGAAGAACTTGCCAAGCCTACTACTTGGATCAATGCAGCAACACAGATCTTTTTCTCCCTGGGTTTGGGTTTTGGATCACTCATAGCTTTTTCCAGCTACAACGAGTACCACAACAATTTTGAGCGACAGGCCATCATTGTCTCTCTTATTAACAGTGCAACATCCATCTTTGCTTCTATTGTCACCTTTGCCATCTATGGATTCAAGGCAACTGTCAACTATGAGAACTGCCTGGAGAGGTATGTGTATTTTGTTGAAAGTGTAGTTAGTCTGACACCTGTACATACATATATTTTATATTATTTTTATATCTTTATGAATGTACGGGCTTCACTTGCTCTGGCCTGTACCTTGTCAGTTATAACAACAATCAGCAATCAAGAGTTTTTGGGGCGCTATGTTGTTGTTTTTTTGTAAGTTTTTCAGTAAGCAGTACTTACTGTCAGATTGAATAAATCCATCCCATCTGTCTTGTTGCCAGTAAATGTGTAAGATACAAAAAGGTTAAATCATGTCATCTGGACAGTTTCTTTTTTGGAAGAAAACATTTCATCTTTCATCCGAAGGACTTCATCAGTCTGAGCCCTGCCAACAGGATCTGTCATATTAAGTAGCACCTTACTGACATGTTTCAAACCAGTCTGCTGTGAGTTCCCAGGCAGCATGGCTTTACACATGCAAAATGGAGGACCATCAGCCTAAAACTATCGATCATCAGTACTGTACATAACAATCAAATGTTATAGGAACAATGGCGGCTTACTACTCACCGAACCAGCCTGAGGTCTGTAAGACAGTTTTATTCTCATTCACCTAGAAATGTTCTGGTAAATAAAATAGGAATATTGATGCCATTAGAATACCAGGATCACTCTGATCTTTGTCTCTGTTAAAAGACAAATATTACCAATCTTTTTTTAAATTCAGTTTCCAGATAGTTTATGACTAATTAAATGGCAGTATCAAAGATAAAACTTGGTTATTTTGTCTAGTCAGATGGATGTCTAAAGTCTAGGTCTGGGTTTGGTTAAGTGAGGTCATACAGAAATATCTGATTATTTTAAACAGAAATTACATAAAGTCATATTTTATGTAGACAATTTATTACTTTATTTATTAGGGCATCTGTGGCTGAGTGGTTAAAGCAGTCGTCCTCCAATGCAAGAGTTGGGGGTTGGAATCCACCAGCAGTCACATGCCGAAGAGTCCCTGGGCAAGACACTGAACCCCTCATTGCCTCTGATGTGTGTCCCATCAGTGTATGAATGTAATAAAGCTCTGGTTAGTCTCTTTGGAATGATTTGTTCAATTAGCGTTGTATAAATCTACAGTAGAAGAGTGCTGTATGACTGGGTCAATGAGGACACAGATCATTGTAAATAGCTTTGAGTGACTTGATCAGATAGAAAGGTGTTATATAAGTACAGGTAATCCCCGACTTACGAGCAAGTTCCGTTCCTACGACTATCTCGTAACATGAAAACTCGTATGTCGGAACCCGAAACACGTGTTGCTCGTAAGTCCGGATTTTCGGTTGTAAGTCGGAAAATTTATGCTAGCGCTACTACGAACACTCGTTTTTCATCACAAACGTTCATACTAGTTCATAAACATGCTCAGAAACTTGTTTCCAAACGGTTAGCTAACACACTTTCATCTAAAAACACATAAAAGTGCTGTATTTTCTGTATGTTCTTTACAAATTTACAGGGTGTCTTAAAGAACACTAGTTCATTAGTCAGCCCTAAAGAACACTAGTTCATTAGTGAGCTCGTAAGTCCGGAACCTCGTATGTCGATGCACTCGTAAGTCGGGGATTACCTGTACAGTCCATTTATTTCGTCAAATCTGACATATTGAAGGTGCTATATGTAATTTTCTGTAGAGCGCAGCACTTAGAAATATTTTCAACAGGGAAAAGCATTCTGCTCCCTCCCCCTCAGAGCCATATATGGCTCTGTTCCCCCGTGGTCTGCTGAACTTGAGATCAGCTCCGCCTCCACTGCATGTCCTCTCGGAGCCGCTGCGATATTCTGTGTTTATATGTTAATAAAACGTTCTAATAAAATAAAACCATGGAGCGCTGGTCCAGCACACCAGAAGACCAGGAAATCTGCAGAGCCTCGGGCAGCCACGTTGAACCCGATTTTAATTCGCTCGTGACAAATTCATTTCCTCATTAATTGCAGTCAGCGGAGGGAGCGGTGCAGAGCGGCTGAGGAAGCGATCATTTGACTTTTGAAAAAAAAAAAAAGAAAACTCAATATCAGGGATGAAGAAGGGGAATTTAATACATTTGTGTCACATACAAAACAGTCCTGCATCGCTTTCCAATCCTTTGAACGAGAACGTGCGCGGCCGCTGCGGGCTGGGACAGGCGGGGGCGTGGGTTAGGAGCGTGAGAAGTGAGAAGCTCTGTTTTTATTGGCTGGTTAAGGACGGGTCACTCTGTGTTTTTATAAATGCTGATAGAGAAGCAAGGGGACTATAGTTTTTTTCAGAGATTACTTTGTCTAACATCAGTCTGTCAGTAGATAGTGACAGAGTGAAGAAATATGTTAAAAATATTGTTAGAAAAGTTAGACTGCACTACAAAGTTACATACTGAACCTTTAATCAGGTATCTCTTGGTTACTGAACAAGCTACAGTAATTTGCTAAAATATTTTATTACAAAATCTTCATGACATTAATTTTACACCTGTTAAAATTGAAATTAAAAAGTTATATCGTCTTAGAGTAAATGTTACTTACAAAGATGAATTTAAATCATTTTTAATTGTTTAACAAGCCTTAAAGAACAATACTAAACACTGGAAATGGCTGCCTCCCTTTCTAAGTAAAATTATTAATACAATCAACCTAACTTTTATTTATTTATAATGTTCCCATAATTCTAACCAAACTTTACTTTAGTTCTATATACAATTCCAAATCAGGCTGTTCTTAGTCTTATTGTGATCAACTCAGTTTGTATCTGAAAGCAAATAGTAAAAAAAATCCCATGTTTTTACACTTCTTGTTAGACAGAACCTTCAAGGATGGCACCTCTTCACTGCACAATCATTTTAGACAATAACCTCTTTAGAGCAGCTAACTAATGTTTCACTGTTTCAGAATTCACTACAAAACTCTGTAACCTTGCACCAAAGTTCATGCTCACTAATCCAGGTAATCAATAAAGTTCAGTCAGGTCATCTGGACGCTTTCTTTTTTAAATTATCCATGATGTTTTGAACCACTTTGGCTATGGCTTTTTCAGAGGAGTCAACAGGGAAGAGGGTGTGCTCTAGAAACCATCGTATCACCAGCAAACTGGTTGGCCCACTATATGATTGTGCTGCTTGTGGGACACAGTTTGTTGTGGCTCATCGGACTGACCAAGTCCTTTGGATCAAGGACAAAATGTCTCAATTAAAAAAAGGAACTGTCCAGATGACCTGACTAAACTTTGTTGGATTTGTAGGCTTTCATTCTGACAGCCTCGTCGCTACGGTAATCATTCAGATTGTTTTTATTGCCCACTGCTGAAGATAGAAGGTGGATAGTAATGTTTTGCCTGTGACTGAGTGTGTTCATTGCATGTAATGCAGCCATCACCATTTTGTCTGTCTGGATCTGGAAGTCCCACAGGATCTTAGCTCGGTCATTCTCCACCACCTTATAAAAATGTTGGGGATTGTTACACCCCCAACATTCCTTTAGGAAAATATCTTATAACATGTAGGACTAATTTTAATAACATTTTCAGAAAGTATAAAATTGGATGTATATCTACAATTTTTTTATAATGTGGAGTCAACCTGATTCAAGATGGCTGCTCCAAGCAACTTAAGTAAACATACATTTGGCTAAAATCAAGCTAAAATTAAATAGGGTCCCAGCCAGTCAAAGCAGAGGGCCGCTTGTCCTGAGCCTGGTTCTGCTGGAGGTTTCTTCCTGTTTAAAGGGAGTTTTTTCTTTCCACTGTTGACATTGTACAGTACTTGCTCAGGATGAGAGACTGACAAAGTGAAGTTTCAACGAGTCTGCTGCTTCCTTAGATAGAGAACTTTACTAATTTTCTTTTCTATGTATATGAATATTTCTGTAAAGTGTCCTGAGACAACTTTGTTATGAATTGGCGCTATATAAATAAACTGAATTGAATTAATTTACAACACGTACAGACATGTAAAAGACATGTAAAAACACTGTAGATGTGTAAAGAGCTTAGAATGAAAATGATTGAGCAGCATGGTAAAGGTAAAGGCTTCAAGAACCACTATATATATATATATATATATAT
>JBBPBX010018654.1:0-13840 GCA_038048925.1 Garcialebias charrua | reverse complement strand
ACAGTGCTTCTACGAGATTGTTCAGTTGGTCAGCTTTTTGGCAATAAGTCCCATCAGCTGTATGCTTACAGACAGAAGTGAACAGACAATATGCTGTCATTGTTCAAGGGAGGGAGGGAGGAGGGGGGGATTTATTTTTATTTATCCAATAAAATTTGGATATAAAACTTATTTCAGCCCAGGAAATAAAAAATAATAATAAAAAAAATTGCTGAGGTTTGCGTTACAAAAGATGTTTTCTCCCTGTTTTTAGGATGCGCACTCTGCTGCTAAACACGTTCAGCCTGTCAGAGAACAGCATCACTGTGGACAATGTGTTTGAGTGGGTTGAGAGGCTGAACGTAACTTATCCTGAGCAGTTTGCTCAACTCAGTGGCAGACTGGAAGAGTGCAACCTCGAGGAGGAGCTAAACACCGTATGTAGTTCTACACACATATAACACCTTGATATTTTTGACTTGTCAATAGAAGATAACTGCAGTTTTTCACATTTTAAAGGCAATTCAATTCAAATTCCATTCAATTCAAAAAATACTTTATTAAACCCAATGGGAAATGAATTGTTGTAGCTCATCATCCCGGTTTCATTAGAGTTGTTATAGATGCTGATGGCTTTGGGCAGGAAGGATCTCTTGTAGCGGTCTGTCCCACAGCGGATCCAAAGAAGCTGACTGCAGATGCCGATCCGTCCATCCAGACCCAGCAGACCTCTCGGTCCTCTTGGGCAGCAGGACTGCCTGAATGCCAGGCAGAACTCCTCCCTGAGCGATGGCCATTTCTCCCAGCAGCCTGCAGAGCCCCTTGTCGCCGCAGACTTAACTGCTGGTTCCAGGGGACGATCTCAGTCCTCTCCCTGTCACGAGCCGCGTTTCCCGCTACCTCCAAGATCTCTGTGGTCAGGCACTCGAGATGAGAATGCATCCACGGCAGCTCCTTTTCAAATCATTTGGTATTTGGGGCTGCAGTTGAGATTTTTTTTTTTTTTTTTTTCTTTGAGATGTTAATCAGTAGCTCCCAGCTGTAGAAAACCACCTTGTTGTCATGGTTACGCATCAAAACAAATGTCCAAAAGTAAAAAAAAAAATCAGTCAAAAATCCTTCCAGCGGCACAGCATCTGATACCAGAGGAAGTAATCGTCCAAAAAAGTGATTTACATCCAGAACAAAGTAATTAAAATTTTCAAAATCAAAATCTCATAATGAAAGTAAGAGCTGCTCCAACATGCAGCCACCCCGAGCAGCCCAATCCTAGAACAGAACAACAAACAAATAATACAACCAGAATAATAATCCTGGCAGTGAAATATGATGGACAATGTGCTGTTAGCACTGTTTGTTGGAACTGCCCAAGTTCGAAGCAGATTTAGACTTTTTGTGTGCAGTTTCATGTTTGGGGTTTTCCATCAAAATGCTCTGATCCGTGAAGGTAAAGTAAAAAGATTGGATGACAGACAGATCCTCTCATTATCCCCCTCAGCTCCTCAGATCTCACAGACCTCTTTTGTGTCAAACAACACGCAAAATGTGTCGCAAAAGCCTACGAGCAAGTGTTGTGCTCACCTGGTGGTAGGTTCAAGAAGTCCATCCATTGTCTTCCGCTTATCTGGGGTCGGGTCGCAGGGGTAGCAGCCTAAGGCCCAGACTTCCCTCTCCCCAGAAGTTGAACTTGAAATAGGAGGAACACCTGCACCTACATCTGGACCTGTCATTCTGTGTTCGTTTGTCTCTCCTTCCTGTTTTCTGAAGGAGAACCCTAACCCTAAACATAAAGCTGTAGAAATAAAACGACTTCCGTACGGCTCCGAGGCGATTCTGGTCCACCATCCGGCGTCTCAGGGGGGGAAAGCGGTACGCGACCAACACCATTTATGGTGGGGATGGCGTGCTGTTGACCTCAACTCGGGATGTTGTGAGTCGGTGGGCGGAATACTTCGAAGACCTCCTCAATCCTACTGGCACGTCTTCCACTGAGGAAGCGGAGCCTGGGGACTTTGGGTCGGGCTCTCCAATCTCTGGTGCTGAGGTCACCGAGGTGGTTAAAAAGCTCCGCGGTGGCAAGGGCTCCGGGGGTGGATGAGATTCGCCCTGAGTTCCTTAGGGCTCTGGATGTTGTGGGGTTGTGTTGGCTTACGCGACTCTGCAATATCGCGTGGACATCGGGGGCAGTTCCCTTGGATTGGCAGACTGGGGTGGTGGTTCCCCTATTCAAAAAGGGGGACCGTAGGGTGTGTTCCAACTATAGGGGGATCACACTCTTAAGCCTCCCTGGTAAGGTCTATTCAGGGGTTCTGGAGAGGAGGGTCCGTCGGATAGTCGAACCTCGGATTCAGGAGGAGCAGTGTGGTTTTCGTCCTGGTCGTGGAACACTGGACCAGCTCTACACCCTCAGCAGGGTCCTGGAGGGCGCGTGGGAGTTTGCCCAACCAGTTTACATGTGCTTTGTGGACTTGGAAAAGGCATTCGACCGCGTCCCTCGGGGGGTTCTGTGGGGGGTACTCCGGGAGTATGGGGTACCAGGCCCATTGATATGGGCTGTTAGGTCCCTGTACGACCGGTGTCAGAGCTTGGTCCGCATTGCCGGTAGTAAGTCAGGCTCGTTTCCTGTGAGAGTTGGACTCTGCCAAGGTTGCCCTTTGTCTTTTAAATTTTTTTATTTACATGTTTTTATTGACATTTATACATATATTTAACATAATTAACATTTAACACTTCAATTATTTGTAAATTATCTATTTAAATGTCCTTAATAATAGAAATAAAGAAACAAAAAACAATAATAATAAATCAAAACTAATAATAAAAAACAAACAATGGAAACAAAACAAATCAAAACAAAATACAAAAACCTTAATATAAAAGGAGTAAAAGTGTTTTTTTGTTACAATCATTCAGAAATTACTAGGTCTATATCTGGTCTACATGATTTTATATAAACCATCCATTTCTTCCAGCGTAGAGTAAATCGGAGAGTTGGACTCCGCCAAGGTTGCCCTTTGTCACCGATTCTGTTCATAACTTTTATGGACAGAATTTCTAGGCGCAGCCAAGGTGTTGAGAGGATCCGTTTTGGTGGCCTTAGAATCGCTTCTCTGTTTTTTGCAGATGATGTGGTCCTATTGGCTTCATCAGATCGTGATCTACAGCTTTCGCTGGAGCGGTTTGCAGCTGAATGTGATGCGGCCGGGATGAGGATCAGTTCCTCCAAATCCGAGGCCATGGTCTTGAGCCGGAAAAGGGTAGCATGCCCTCTCCGGGTCGGGGAGGAGGTCCTGCCCCAAGTGGAGGAGTTTAAGTATCTCGGGGTCTTGTTCACGAATGAGGGAAAACTGGAGCGTGAGATCGATAGGCGGATAGGTGCAGCGTCCGCAGTGAAGCGGGCGCTGTACCGGTCTGTCGTGGTGAAGAGAGAGCTGAGTCGAAAGGCAAAGCTCTCAATTTACCGATCGATCTACGTTCCCACCCTCATCTATGGTCATGAGCTTTGGGTTGTGACCGAAAGAACGAGATCTCGGATACAAGCGGCTGAAATGAGTTTTCTCCGCAGGGTGTCTGGACTCTCCCTTAGAGATAGGGTGAGAAGCTCAGTCATCCGGGAGGGACTCGGAGTAGAGCCGCTGCTTCTCCACATCGAGAGGAGCCAGTTGAGGTGGCTCGGGCATCTGGTTAGGATGCCTCCTGGACGCCTCCCTGGTGAGGTGTTCCGGGCATGTCCCACCGGGAGGAGACCCAGAGGAAGACCCAGGACACGCTGGAGGGACTATGTTTCTCGGCTGGCCTGGGAACGCCTTGGGATTCCCCCAGAGGAGCTGCTCCAAGTGGCTGGGGAGAGGGAAGTCTGGGCCTCCCTACTTAGGCTGCTACCCCCGCGACCCGACCCCGGATAAGCGGAAGAAGATGGATGGATGGATGGATGTGTGCAGGTTCTGGTAAAGAACCCCTGATGGACTCAGATTTTTACTTTAAAGCTGTAGAAATAAAACATCCCAATGATGAACAAACCCTTTGCTTTCATAAGATCATTCTAGTTCAGATAATTAACAGCTGATGAGCCACAGAAACACTTTATTTGTATAAAAATATATAGTTTTGTTGTTTTTAACATGAGTCTAACTCATTGATTAGACAATGAGTTAGACAGTGAGTTCTACAAAGTGTTGTAGATTTAAAATGGGTCCACATTCCATGGCTCTTACAGAAACCTGCAGTTAACTTCATCCTGAAACATCAATGTCTCTGCTACTTCAGAAAACAAAAGTCCTACGTTTTTGTCTCCAACGTCTGTCCTTGGTTTGTTTCAGGCAGTAGAGGGGACGGGTCTGGCCTTCATTGTGTACAGTGAAGCCATAACCAACATGCCGCTGTCTCAGCTGTGGTCAGTGCTGTACTTCATAATGCTCCTGCTGTTGGGAATGGGCAGCATGCTGGGAAATGTCACGGCCATTATCACCCCACTACGAGACTTCAAGGTGGTGTCCCGCATGAGCAACGAGCTCTTCAACGGTAAGGAGCAGGATGTTTGTGGACTTGAGCTTCATGTCCATTACTTGCGTTGTTCATATCGGTTGCATCTTATCGGCATCTTTAGTAAGTTAGCACTAAAGTCCTGTCCACAAAGGAATGGCTTTTTGTGAACACACTAAAGTTTTTTTTCTCCATGGAGCAAAGAGAAATTAGGAATGCTCTTTGTCCACCCATCCGTGGATGTTGTGAGCACGATCCCTCGACAAATTATCGATGCACCAACTTCCATTTTAATATCAAGATTCGTTATTGTCATTCACAACACTCGCAGTAAGTCAGGTGGTGCTGGTCCTGATGAAGGTAACTTGGTTGGGTTCTGGTAGTTAACTTTGTGAGTTAAGTGATTCAAACCGTTTTAATAAAGCGTCTGATGTGCATAAAAATGCTTATTCAACACCAGCAGATGCTATGGACTGAATGTAGGCATCAGTTATTGTAGATGGCAGATATAAGAAGTTTCATTTTAAATTTTTCCAGGTATTGTTTGTGTATTCTGTTTTCTGCTGGGTCTGGGCTTCACCACTACATCAGGAAACTACTGGTTCACCATGTTTAACGACTACGGAGCCACTTTCTCTCTTCTGTTTATCGTCCTCATTGAAGTCATCACCGTCAGCTACTATTATGGGATCAAAAGGTTGGTTTCACTTTAGATGATAAAGTCTCTGCTGTTTAGTGTTGGTGAAACGAGTGGCGTCTGTCACAAGCTGAAACTGATAAAAAATATCTGCACGCCAACAGAGCTCCCACTGAAGTATAAGTGTGATGCCACTGCCTTTCTTTAGAATAAACAGAGTCCTCATCTTAAAATAACCACTACACACACAGAAATACACACACCAACGTATTTAATAATGCCTAAAAGTTATTTGAAATATTAAAAATGCACATGAATGTACATAGAAAAATCCACCCATCCATTATCTTCCTCTTGTTCTGAAGTCAGGTCTTGGGGTCAGCAGCTTGGGCATGCTGGAGAGACGGTGGGTCTTCCCCAGGGTCTCCTCCCAGTCAGACATGCCTTAAAGTGAAGCTAAACCCTAATTTAAATTTTTTTTAGCTGATAAACTCCCTAGAATGTGTTTAAAAGGTTTCATAGCACTATGTCTGTGTTAATTTTCATGTAATTGTTTGTATTTGTTTAAATCGGCAATATTTGGTCTAAAAACGTGTTTACGGTAGCCCTATGGGTTGAACAGAGGTTATTGCACCTTAATTTTCTTGTTGGTCTAGGATTCGCACAGTTACGTGTTTTCGCACGCTTTCGTCACGAACTTGGTTCGAGCAGAGCAGAGCCAATCCCCTGCGGAGATGAGACGGTCCTCCCTCCAGTGTATACCTTATATGGAAGTGGTACATTTCACAGAGTTTTTTAGGTTGTTGCTGGAGGAGGCGTGAACGTAGCCAACACCCCACCTCCTCCCCTCCTTGTCTCTCGACACGCCCATTTTGAGGGAGAATTTGAATCTGCTTCGGGGGAGGAGTTAAAGATCCAGAGGCCGTTTAGTGACACTTTAAGCACCTCCCTAGTGAGGCGCCCAGGGTATTGTTACCAGATGCCCGAACCAACTCAACTAGCTCCTCTCAATGTGGAGGAACAGCGGTTCTACTCTGAGGCCCTGTACACACGTAGCCTGGTATTTGAAAAACGAATATCTGCGCAAAAAAAATATCTCCGTACATACATGTTTGGATATTTAAAATATTTGTCTACATGTCCCCGTTTTATTTCACCACAGAGCGTTGTAAAGAATATGCTGAACCCATAGTGCTGTCACAACCCTTCAACCCAGCCGCAACTTCCTGTTATTTATTATTTTTTTTCTTTCGTTTGTGTGGACAGACCTTAAGTCTCTCCTGATAACTGAACTTCTTACCCTATTAAGGGAGAGTCCAGCTACCCTGCAGAGAAAACTCATTCCAACCTCCTGTATCCACGATCTCATTCTTTCTGTCACTATCCAGAGTTCTTGACCATAGGTGAGGGTAGGAATGTAGACTGACCTAGCCTGGTTGAAACCAGACCCTTGTCCTTCACTTCGCTTCGGACTAGGGTCTGGGACTTCTCTCATAGACAACGATTTCTCCGGCTGATTTTTGACAGGACCAATCAGAGAACAGAAGGGGCTGAGTTTTTGGCCCCTAACCCACGCCCCCACCTGTCCCAGTGCGCAGCCAGCGAGCATTCGCATGTTCTCATTCAAAGCAATGCAGGACTGCTTTATATGTGACACAAATGTATTAATTTCCCCTTCTTAATCCCTTATCTGGAGTTTTCTTTTGTTTTTTTTGCCAAAAGTCAAGTGATCGCTCCCTCCTCCCCCTCCTCCTCTCCCTCCGCTATGAGGAAATGCCTCAGGTTGTCACGAGAGAATTAAACTCGGGTTTTACGTTGCTGCCCGAGTCCCATCAGATTTTCTGGTCTTCTGGTGTGCTGGACCAGCGATCCATGGTTTTATTTTATTTTTTTAGAACGTTTTATTAACATATAAACACAGAATATGCAGCGGCAGCGACAGCGGAGGGAGAGGAGGAGGGGGAGGAGGGAGCGATCACTTGACTTTTGGCAAAAAAACAAAAGAAAACTCCAGATAAGGGATTAAGAAGGGGAAATTAATACATTTGTGTCACATATAAAACAGTCCTGCATCGCTTTGCATCGCTTTGAATGAGAACATGTGAATGCTCGCTGGCTGCGCGCTGGGACAGGTGGGGGCGTGGGTTAGGGGCCAAAAACTCCGCCCCTTCTGTTCTCTGATTGGTCCGGTCAAAAATCAGCCGGAGAAATCGTTGTCTATGGGAGAAGTCCCAGACCCTAGTACGAAGCGAAGTGAAGGACAAGGGTCTGGTTTTAACCAGGCTAAGACTGACCAGTAAACAGATAGCTTTGTCTTACAGCTCAGCTCCTTCACCACAACGGACCGATACAGAGTCCACAATACTGCAGATGCTGCACCAATCTATCTGTAAATCTCACGCTCCATTCTTCCCTCACTCGGGAACAAAACCCTGAGATACTTGAACTCCTCCACTTGAGGCATAATCTCACCCTCGACCTGAAGAGAGCAATCCGCCCTTTTCCAGTTCAGGACCACAGTCTCAGATTTGGAGGTGCTGATTCTCATCCCATCCGCTTCACACTCAGCTGCGAACCACTCCATGAGAGCTGAAGGTTACGGCACAATGAAACCAGCAGGACCACATCATCTGCAAAGAGCAGAGATGGAAACCTGAGGCCACAGAACCAGAATCCCTCTACCCCTGACTGCACTGACAAACTATGTCCATAAAAGTTATGAACAGAATCTGTGACACTGGGCAGTCCTGGTGGAGTCCAACTCCCACCCTGAAGAAAAATACACATATTTAAAAAGATATATAATGTGTCTCAAAATCTGTAACCTATCAAAGGATCTAGTTGTAAATAACATAAAAAAAATTCTATTGTAAAGAGGCACATCTTGGCTGTTTGCAAGAAAGCATAAATGTCAAAAAGTAAACATTGTAATCCATCAAAGAAGCTATAGCAAAGAGGAAAAAAGTTAATGAAAGCCAAACATCTATAAATACACAAGATAAGATAAAACAGAAATGCAGTCTATAATTCAATCCAATTAAAAATACTGTATTAATCCCCGAGGTAAATTAAATATTGTTGTAACTCATCATCCTGGTTTCATTAAAGAGTTGTTCTAGAGACTGATGGCTGTGGGCAGGAAGGATCTCCTGTAGTGGTCTGTCCTACAACGGATCTGAAGAAACTTCTGATGAAGACACTCTGTTGTTGTATGACAGTCTGATGAAGAGGATGCTGAGGGTTGTCTATACTGTTCTTCATTTAATGAAGAATCCTTCTTTGTACAATCATCTCCAAAGGTTCTAGAGGAGTCCCCAGAACTGAGCCAGCCTTTTTTATGAGCTTGTTGATCTTTTTCAGTCACTTGCTCTGGTGCTGCTACCCCAGCAGATGATGGCAGAAGAGATAGCACTCTCTACAACAGACTTATAGAAGATATGCAGCATCTTGCTGCAAACACTGAAGGACTTCAGCTTCCTCAAGCAGTACAGTCTGCTCTGTCCCTTCTTGTAGACACTTCACTGTTGCATTTCCAGTCCAGTCCGTTGTCCAGATGAACCCCAAAGTATTTATACTTCTCCACCACCTCCACTTCTTCTCCCATGATGGAAATAGGGTTGGACCTGTTCCTGTTTCTCATGAAATTTATAACCATCTCCTTTGATTTGTTCACATTCAAGATGAGATGATTGTTTCCACACCATGCCACAAAGTGGTCCACCAGTTCCCTGTACTCAGCTTCTTGTCCATCTCTGATACACCTGACCACTGCAGGGTCACCTGAATATTTCTGCAGATGATAGGAGTCTGTTTTGTACTGGAAATCTGAGGTGTACAGAGTGAAAAGGAATGATGAGAGTACAGTCCCCTGTGGTGCTCCTGAGCTACTGACCACCTGGTTAGACACACAACCCTTCAGTCTCACAAACTGTGGTCTGTTTGTCAGGTAGTCTTTGATCCAGGTGATTGTTGAGGCCTCCACCTGAGTCTTCTGGAGTTTCTGACAAAGCAGATCAGGCTGGATTGTATTAAATGCACTGGAGAAATCAAAGAGCATGATTCTCACAGTGCTGATGCATTTTCTAGATGACACTGAGTTTGCTGAAGCAGGTGTATGATGGCATCTTCAACTCCAAGACCACGCCGATAAGCAAACTGCAGTGGGTCCTGATATGTGCTTGTTTGTTTAGTCAGGTGGACCAGCAGAAGTCTCTCTAGGACCTTCATGATGTGGGATGTCAGGAGTCAGGACTGATGGGTGAGGTTTCTTTGGTACTGGAACAAGGCAGGAGGTTTTCCACAACACTGGAACCTTCTCCTGGGTCAGGCTAAGGTTGAAGAGGTGCTGCAGAACCCCACAGAGCTGCTTGCTCTGCACAAACCTTCAGGACTCTGGGACTGACACCATCTGGACCTGCAGCCTTATTCCCGTTCAGTCTCTCCAGCTGCTTCCTCACCTGACTTCTAGAAACTTAAGCCCCTTTCATAAGTCAAACCCGCGCTATTCCCGCACAGACCAGTCCAGCTTTAACCCTCCCCGGGCCATTCATAAGACAACAATTGAAGGCGGGTAGGTCCCGCTCACAGAAACGTGTTCGTATATGAACCGCAGCGCGGCTCCAAAAGAGGCGTGGAGCAGAGCTGAACTGGACCGCGACGTATTTATTGTGGGACAGACGTCAGACGTGTTGTCGTGTCGTGTCTTTTTTAATATTTCCTCATAATAAATGTACAGCTGATGTCTCCCTCCAGCCCGCGCGTAGCACACACACATCCCTCCAGCCCGCACGCAGCACACACACAGGTCTCTCTCCAGCCTGCGCGCAGCACACACACATCCCTCCAGCCCGCGCGTAGCACACACACACATCCCTCCAGCCCGCGCGTACACATACACATCCCTCCAGCCCGCGCGTAGCACACACACACATCCCTCCAGCCCACGCGTAGCACACTCACATCCCTCCAGGCCGCGCGCAGCACACACGCACCTTCTCCCTCCAGCCCGTGCGCAACACATACACACACACACACCTGGTGTGTAAACGTGTTGAAGACCCCAAATAGAACCTAATCAAACTCACACACACACACACACACACACACACAGTGCCGTTGCGAGAGAGAGGGGAAAAAAGCGAAACTAATTTATACAGTTGTTTCTGTTAATTAATCCTGCGGTCGCACACTGATGTCATCTGTATTCTGAGCGCGGATTGCGCGTCTTGCATTCAGAAGTGGCTTTGCCCGGCTTGGATCCGGGGCTGACACTAGCTCCTTTCATAAGATGGTCCAGTCCGGGTTTGATGCGTGTTCAAGCCTCCAACGAGCATTCATAAAAAACAGGAACGCGGATAGGCGAGTTAATTTTACTCGCCAATGATGCGCCCCTGTTCATAGTGTCAGGCCCGTATCCGAGCCGGGCAGACCCACTTGTGAATGCAACCCGCGGATCCGCGCACAGAATACAGATGACATCAGTGAGCGACCGCAGGATTAATCATCAGGCAGATTTATTACTGAGGAAATCGCTATTTTTTCCCTCTCTCTCCCTCTCTCGCAGCGAAACACACACACGGAGACACACGTGTGTGTGTGCGCGCCTCCCTCTCTCGCAGCGAGACACACACGGAGACACACGTGTGTGTGTGTGTGTGCGCGCGCGCTGGAGGGACACCGCTCCGTTGTGTGTGTGTATGTGTGTGCGCGCGCTGTGTGTGTTAGTTTAGCTTTTTTTCCCCCTCTCTCTCTCTCGCAGCGACTCTGTGAGTGTGTGTGAGTTTGCTTAGGTTCTATTTGGGGTCTTCAACACGTTTACACACCAGTGTGTGTGTGTGTGTGTGTGTGTGTGTGTGTGTGTGTGCTGCGCGTGGGCTGGAGTGAGACATCAGCTGTACATTTATTATGAGGAAATATTTAAAAAGACACGACAACTTGTAAACGTCTGACGTCTGTCCCACAATAAATACGTCGCGGTCCAGTCCAGCTCTGCTCCACGCCTCTTTTGGAGCCGCGTTGCGGCTTCTTTTCTGAACACGTTTATTTGAGCTGGACCAACCCGCATTCAACTGTGGTCTCATGAATGACCCGAGGGGAATTAAAGCTGGACTGGTCTGTGCGGGAATAGCGCAGATCTGACTTATGAAAGGGGCTACTATGAACTGTGGCGGCTCAGGGGCGGATCAAAGGCGAGTCAAATTAACTTGGCAATGCACGTTCTGTAGGAGGCGATGACGAGACGACACCGGAGATGGGATATAGATCTTCACTTTTAATCAACTCCTACTAAACTGGCGGGAAGCACCCAACACCGCCTTATATATCCAATACCACATCCGGTCCTCAGGACCTTTCACAATAAAACATTCTGTAATGCCTTCGGTCCACTGGGTGTGAGTAGAGCCCCCTAGTGGTCCACCACACACGCCCCCCCAGAACACCCAGTAAGGTCCATCACTAGTCCCGCATTTTAGGTTTGATCAAACGACCAGAACGGCTGAACCTGGGCCCTGCAGAACCAGTCTGATGAAGCGGAGGGCGACGAGGAGGGGCTGCAGAAGATTCGGGCTCCAATGGTCGTTGAGAGTCTCTGGAAGGAGGACAGCAGTCCGTTAGCAATGTGGATGGAGGTCTGCCCCTGCGAGGAGCCTGGGCCGTAACAACCTGATCATCTGACACAACATGAGCTGGTTTAAGCCTATCGATACAGACAGTCTCAGTACGACCCCCTAAATCTAAAAGGAAGTGTTTCGGACCTGGTTGAAGAACCCGAAACGGTCCATCATACAAAGGCTGTAGTGGTGTCCTGTGTGCATTGTGTTTGACAAAAACAAATTTAGAGGACTCCAGACTCTTAGGGACAAACGACTGCGGTAAACAATGGTGTACCGGGCCGGGGACACGAAAAGGGGCCTCCTGAGGTGAAAAATGTAGCAACGGTGGGGCGAATTGTGGTGAGGGTACCTCAGGTAAAAACTCACCAGGGACGCGCACAGGCTGACCGTAAACCAGTTCAGCCGGGGAAGAGCTCAGGTCCTCTTTGGTTGCGGTACGTAACCCCAACAAAACCCAGGGAAGACGGTCAATCCAGTTGTCACCGGTCAATGCAGCGCGAAGTGCGGCTTTCAATGACCTGTGAAACCGTTCACACAAACCATTAGCTTGGGGGTTGTAAGCGGTGGTCCTGTGAACGTTAGTCCCCAGACCCTTGGCCATGGTAGACCAAAGTTCAGAAACAAACTGCGGGCCCCTGTCCGATGTAATGTCTGAAGGGGGGCCAAAACGCGCCACCCAGGTAGACAAAAATGCCCGGGCCACCACTGCAGATGTCGTGGATGTCAGAGGAACCACCTCAGGCCACCTGGTGGTCCGGTCTATTATAGTCAGCAGATGAGTAAAACCCTGTGATGGAGGCAGAGGGCCCACCAGGTCTACGTGCACATGATCAAACCGCCGACCTGGGATGGAGAAGGGTTCCAAAGGTGCTTTGGTGTGTCTGTTAACCTTAGCACGCTGGCATGGGACACACGCTGCTGCCCACTCCTTAACTGCTTTACGCAGACCGGGCCAAACAAACTTTGCACTGACCAGTTTCACCGAGGCTCTAACACCTGGGTGAGAAAGGGAATGTAAGGAGTCAAAAACGCGGCGTCGCCATGAAACTGGAACCAGGGGGCGGGGCCTGCCAGTAGAAACATCACAGAGCAGGAGAGGACCGCCGTCATTCACCTGCCGTTCCTCCAACTCGAGGCCTGTGGGCCCGGACTGGAGCTCGAGTATTTCTGCGTCGCCACGTTGGTCCGCAGCCATAGCAGAAAAATCGATGCCAACGTATACGGGAGAGATCAGCACCCGAGAGAGACAGTCAGCCACCACGTTGGATTTTCCAGCCACATGCTGAATGTCTGTAGTAAATTCAGACACCGCTGCGAGGTGGCGTTGCTGGCGAGCAGACCAGGGGTCAGAAATTTTTGACATCGCAAACACCAAGGGTTTGTGGTCAACATATGCAGTGAACCGGCGGCCCTCCAGGAAAAACCTGAAATGGCGTGTGGCCAGGTAAAGCGCCAGCAACTCTCTGTCAAAAACACTGTATTTAAGCTCGTTGTCCCGCAGCGTACGGCTGAAAAATGCAAGCGGCTGCCAAACCCCGGAAACCTGCTGTTCTAACACAGCCCCCACCGCAACATCAGATGCGTCGGTTGTTAAAGCTATTTGCGCCGCTGGGGATGGATGGGCCAAAAGGGCAGCAGTGGCCAGTGCAGCTTTAGCATCACCAAATGCCTGTAGGCGTTCTGGTGTCCAGTCAACACTGTCGTTGGGCTTTTTCTTTTTCAGCGCTCCATAGAGCGGACGCAGCAGCTGTGCTGCCCTGGGGAGGAAACGGTTATAGAAGTTAACCATTCCCAAAAATTCTTGTAGCGCTTTAACAGACTGGGGCTGTGGGAAATCGGACACCGCCTGCACCTTGTTTGGTAATGGGACAGCACCACTTGCAGAAATGCGGTGGCCCAAAAAGTCAATGACTGGCAGTCCAAACTGGCATTTCGCTGTATTTACAATCAGGCCATGTGCTGCCAGGCGCTGAAAAACCTCACGGAGGTGGGACATGTGCTGCTCAGCCGAGCTGCTAGCCACCAGGACGTCATCCAGGTACACAAATACGAAGGACAGACCCCTTAGGACTGAATCCATCAACCGCTGAAATGTTTGTGCTGCACCTTTAAGACCAAAAGGCATGCG